>PVIW01008195.1:0-63680 GCA_004026585.1 Noctilio leporinus
GATACTTATTCATTGCCATTTTCTCCCTTTGTGTCTGTATTCCTCTTTGGCTTTCTCTGTTTCTTCATTTTATTTGTTTACTTATTTAGCAGACCCTTTAGCATTTCTTGCAATGCTGGTTTGGTAGAGATGTATTCTTTCAGTCTTTTTTTGTCTGGGAAGCTCCTTATTTCTCCTTCCATCTTGAGTGAGAGCCTTGCTGGGTAGAGTATTCTTGGTTGCAGGCCGTTGTTTACCATGACTTGAAATACTTTTTGCCATTTCCTTGTGGCTTGAATTGTTTCTGTTGAATAATCATTTGAAAGCCTTATTGGAGCCCCTTTTTATGTTATTTGTTTTTTCTCTCTTGATGCTTTTAGGATTCTCTCTTTGTCTTTGACATTTGCCATTTTAATAATAATGTGCGTTGGTGTTTGTCTGTTTGGGTTGATCCTCATTGGGACCCTCTGTGCTTCCTGAACTGGATTAATGTTTTCACTCATCATGTTAGGGAAATTTTCTATCATGACTTTTTTGAACAGGTTTTCCATTCCTTGTTTCTCTTCTCCTTCTGGTATCCCTATGATATGGATGTTACTACGTTTCATGTTGTCCTGCAGCTCTCTTAACCCCTCTTCAGTCTTATTCAGCCTTTTTTAATTCTCTTGTACTGTCTTGGAGTATTTGTCTACATTATCCTCCAACTCGCTGATCTGGTCCTCTGCTTCCTCTAGCCTACTGTTGATTCCTTCTACTGTATTCTTCAATTCAGAAATTGTATTCTTCATTTCCTCCTGGCACTTATTGATAGTTTCCATGTCCTTTTTCATGCTGTTATTGTTCTCAGTAAGTTCCTTGTAACTTCCCTGGAGTTCTTTGTAATTTCCCTGGAGTCCTTTGTAATTTCCCTGAAGTTCTTTGTAATTTCCCTTGAGCTTTTTGTAGTTCTCCTTGGGTTGTTTACAGTTTTCTTTGATGGGGCTGAGCTCACTGAGCTTCTCTATCATCATTCTTTTGAATTCCTTATCTGATATTCCAGGTGCCTCTGTTTCATTTTGTGTTTTTTTCTGGGGATTTTTCATTTCCTTTTGGTGATGGACTGATTCGTTTTTTCCCCATTTTGGGTGTCTGTTCTTGCTATTTATTTATTTATTTATTTATTTTTGTTCTTTCCTTGGGTTAACCTGCTTTGCTTCCTTGCCTTAGTTGAGCACCCTTCTGTGATAGGAGGTTTGTGGAGTTCAGTGTTGCCCTCTCCCAGATTTTCTCCACTTGCTGTTCTTGGTGTTTCCTTTATTTGGACTGTCTGGTTGTATTCTGGGCCTGTGGGCTGTTGATGGCTTTGTGAAAGTCAGGCAAATCTCTATCACTTTTATCAACTGCATTAAGTGTTGTGTCTTTCACAAAATCTGAAATTTCACTTCACAATTTGTTTGTCCTCTCTTTCCATTGTAGAGACTTGACTTTTTCCATTTATCTCTTGCCGGAGCTAGTGAGGTCTTCCGGCAACAGAGAGAGGAGGTTCCTGGTGGGGCTAGAGGCGGAGGAGAAGAGTCCTGCGGAAGCCGGAGCAGGGGTGCAGGGAAGTGCACCGGCCGAGGCGGCGAGAGGGCCGAGAACAGTGCTGCTGGGCCACTGGGGAAACAGCGGCTGGAGGCCCCTGTGAGGGGGGAGGCCCAGCCCTGCGTGGCCACACAGGCCCCCAGGCTCCTTGGAAGCTCCAAGCGGCGAGCCGGCGAACCGGGAACTCTGTTGTCTCATTTTCAGAACCTGGAATCCTCTCTTCCACTACTCCATAGCCACATCCTACCTCCTCACCTTTCTATCTGTTGCTTGCATGGCCTGCCACGTTTCTCGTTCTTCCTGGTCCTGGGAGTTGGCGTCATTGCTTATGTGCATTTCTCTTCACTGGTGTTGCTATAGGCTGTTAGTATTTTGGCTCTTTATAAAGAAGTCTTTTTTTTAAAGATTTATTATTTTCAAAGGGAAGAGAGGGAGGCAGAGAGGGAGAGAAACATTGATGTACAGCTGCCTTTCACCAGTATACAGCTACGGACTTGGCTGGAACCTGGCTTGCAACCTGGTTATGCGCCCTGGCTAGGAATTGGACTAGCGACCTCTGGGTTTGCAGGCTGGTGCCTATCCACTGAACCACCAGGTCTTTTAAAGGCCCCCATCTCAGTTAACACTCATAAGGTCAACATTATCTCTTATTTTAAAGATTTATTTATTTACTTATTTATTGAGAGAGTGAGAGAAAAAGAGATGTGGCAGAGAAACATTAATAGGTTCCCTCTCATCCATGCACTGACTGGGGATCAAACCCACTATTCAGGCATGTGCCCTGACCAAGGACTGAACCAAAGACATTTTTCTTTGTGGAAAAAGACCCAACCAACTCTGCCATACCAGTCCAGGGCCATTACTTCATTTCTTGATTGTTCTACTTATTATTCAGATTTATTCATTTATGTCATTTTATGTTAGTTTATCTTGATGTTGCAGACAGATATGTTTCCTTGAGCACCTGTTTCTTCTGTCACATGCAAGGAAGAATAGATTAACAGTTACATTCATGTTGTTTCAACTTCAGCTTTTGATAATTCCTAAGTAATCCATATTATCACAAGTCACATATGTCCTGAAGTGGGGCAGCTCTAAGGATGGCTAAGTGATTGCCTCTGTGAACCACCAAAGGCCTATCTGTGCCCTACAGTTCCCAGTGTACCAGCATTTCCTCAGGTTCCCTCCCCTCATAGTTATCAAATGTTCTTTAGAGCTCCTGCCAGGATGTGAAGATATCCCTGTGGCCAACAGATAAGAAAGACTGTTTGTCTTCAAGTGATACTTTGTATCAGGTAGTAAAGCCTATCCCAGGAAGCCTCAGCAGATTTACCATATTCAATAGGCTAGATTTTTATCACATACCCTGTCTGGTTAGGAAAAGCCCCCACCTTCCCGCCACCTATTGGCTCTGATAAATCATGTTTCATCTTCTGGGAGTAAGGGTGGGGGTGGATGGGGAGAATAGAGAGGAGTCACAATTTCCCTAACTGAAGCTTACGGCCTTAAATATGGTGGTGGCAATGAAACCAGGTTTGTGCTAGCCAGAAAAAGGGCAGAGAATGTTGGGTAGGCAGCATTGTTTATCTTTATCAAACTCTTTGTCTAGGCAGCATCTTGTCACCCCCTACTTCCCATCCATGTATCTTCAAAAACATTCCTCCACCCATTTTCATTCTTGTATTATATTAATCTAAATTTAGAATATTTGTTCCCAGTCAGACCTGATGGTAGTCCTGTATGTTCTGGCAATCTACTGTGAAAGAAAAGTTATCTACATACAATGAACTGGACAAAGACTGAGTGGTACATAGAAGTACCAGATAGGAACCACATGAATCTTCATTCTGGGAGAGAAGCAACAGAGGATACCACATCGAAGTCACCACATAGTTCACAGTGCATTGAAACCCTGGTCAGGCAGCTGAGGCAGGACCTTGACCATAGCTGTAGCCTTGTTAGCTCTCAGTTTGACAGCTTATTTCCAGGTGTTTGGTGGGGAGAATGCTTTTGTGTAGCTACAGTCTTAATTTTTGGTGTAAGTTGAATTCCCAGGGATTACCTTCATACTACAGCCAAAAGTCATGTTTAATATAGTCTTTCATCATGTTTAAATATTCTTTTAAATTTATGAATTCCTGTTTTCTAGTCTCTGGCTTCAGTATCCTTGTCTGATACCTTGAATTCTTTGACTTTCCCTTGAGATACCAACCATAATCTTATTTTCCTGTCAATATTGTTCCAAAGAGAATGCTCAACAGAAAATGCATTCAATTTCTGAGGAAATAAAATGAAGGAATTCAGAGACATGGGAATCCAGAAGTCAGGATGGCCTGCCACCAGCAAGAGAAGGATGGAAAGGGCAAACTATAGGAACTGATGGTTAGCACAGATTAAGTGTCCAGGAACTCTGAAAGTCTCCAGGAACAATACTGACAGCCAAACATGAGCAAATCAGATTCTAGGGCAAAGATGAATGACTCACTGGACTATTTTCCTCTCGATGGAAACATTTGTGTGTTAGCACCACTAATATCCAGTAGCACTCCCTTGGAAACCATTGCAATAGTCCACAATGCCCATATTCAGGGGTAGGTACTATGCAACTTGGGGATTTATGTATGGGAAAATGTAATTTGGAGTTTTTGTACAAAATGAATTAAGAAGGGTCAGATTTAGGAGCTACAGACACCTGGAATGATGTGTTAAGATTTTTCTTAGGCCTTGGCTCGTGGCTCAGTGGATAGGTACCAGCCTGTGAACCTAAAGGTTGCTGGTTCAATTCCCAGTCAAGGCACATAACCAGGTCTCCAGCCAGGTCCGTAGCTGGAGGCAGCTGAAAGACATACACTGATGATTATCTCCCTTTCTTCTTCCCTCCCTGCCCTTCTCTCTAAAAATAAATAAAATCTTAAAAAAGATAAAGATTCTCTGATATGCTGTCTCCAAACCTGGCTTGCTGCTATGTTCTCTTTTTGTTTATTTAATCTTTATTGTATTTTTTCCATTACCATTTAGGTCCCTTATACCCTTTTCCTATAGTTGTGTTCTGTTAAGTTTTTTCTGTTTGCTTTTTTTGGTTGACATATGACCACAGGACATCTAAATGAACTTGACTCAGTCTCTCTGCTATCAGCCTCCAAATCTTTGTCACTATGCCTGAAGTCTTGTTCCTTACCTATTTTGTATCTTGACTTTGCGATTTTTAAACATTTTAAACAGCATTCTGTTTATCCAGCCTCTTCTTTGTGTGATATATTCCCCCACCCCACCCCCACACACATTTCATCTCTTTTGGTATTTACTTCAATGTATTTAAGTAACCACCTATTCTTCTTCCCCCTGACTTCCTCTTCTCCAGTGATGATCAATCCCACAACCTTGGTGTATCTGGACTACACTCTAACCAGCTGAGCATCCCTGGGCAGGGCTGTGTGGAAGCTTTTGCTACCTTTTTTTTTTTTTTTTTTTTTGTGCTCCGTGTTCTGAAATATCATGATGATGTTTCTTTTGCATTTATGTTTATCTCTTTGAGTATTTATTGGACCTTAATTCCCAAGAGGAATGTAAACTAATTTAGAATGTTTTCTGCTGTTTCTCTTGAGCTTTGTAGTGTTTGGAACATAATAACTATCCAACAATTGTTTAATAAAGGATTATAATGATTAGAGGTTTTGTCCATTCTCTTTATATTTTGCTAATTTTTCCTTTTGACTGTTGCTTATTTACCCTATATACAAACCTTTTAAATTCAAAATAGGCTTTAATTATCATCAGTTGCCTATGCCTATCTTCATTTTTGGTTTTGCTTTGTTTTCTTCTGTGCCCAGTTTGGGGACATTTATACTTCAGATTTGACTTATATTCAGGTCTGATATCTGACTGTAAAACAGTAACCTCATGACATGGCATTTTTATGGCCATTGTATGCTACTAGGAGCATGTTATTATTTATCACATATTTTCATTTCTAGACAAAGTCTTGGAAATTGATAATCAAATGGAATGTTACCATAAATATCAAGACAAGCCCGGAAGTGTGCACAAATGCTATGAGTGTACTGAAATTGAAAAACTATGTCTTTTATTGCAAATTGTATTTCTTCAATATAAGAGTCCTATAATTATGGCACATGTGGAAAAATTTAAAATAAAGCCTTCCATAGTAATTCCACTGGAAAAAAATCCTAATGGGTTTTATTCAAAGGGAATTATTCCTCCATTCTAAATATGAACAAACTCTTTTTGGAATAAAATACTGTGAAAGTAATGGATCTGGAAAATTGTCATCAAGAAGTCACAATGCATGTTGCCAACAATTCTATATGGGAGAAAAGCCCTTTGAATGCAGTTACTGTGAGAATGTCTTCAGCAAGTCATAGCTTGTAGTGCATCCGCAAACTCATGCCTAGATGAAGCCTTACAAATGTGATGAATGTTTGAGAGACTTCAGCCCCAAGTCCCACTTAGTGAATATCAGAGAAGTCACAAAGGAGAGGAATATGAGGTCTGTCCCAAGAGTACAAAGCCAATGTCGATATAATTAAAACAGTTTGTGTGGCCAGTACTTTTAGGACAGACCTTGTATGAATGCAGTGAATGTGGGAAAACTCCATTTCAGTTCACAGCTCATCATACATCAGGGTGTTCACAAAGGTGAAAATCCTTATATAAGTGCTATGATTGTGGAAGAAGATTCAGTAGGAAAGACCAGCTTGTTTCACACCAAAGAACTCATTCAGGAGAGAAACCCTATGGTTGTAATGAATGTGGGAATGTTTTTGGTTTGAACTCACAGGTCATTATACATCAAATAATTCATATGGGAGAGAAACCCTTTATATGCAGTGACTGTCAGAAAGCCTGTAATACAAAGTCAAACCTTCTGGTATATCAAAAACCTATACAGAGAACTTATGGTTGTAGTGAGTGTGGGAAAGCCTATACTTTCAAGTCACAGCTTATTGCACATAAAGTTTAACACCCTGGTGTTAAACCATGTGGGTATAGTCAGTGAAGAAAAGCCCTTTGTTTGAAGTCACAACTCATTGTACACCAGAGGCTTCACAGAGAATTTCCTTATGAGTGCAGAGAGTGTGGGAAAGCTTTTAATAGGTAAGATCAGTTCATTTCATTTCAGAGAACTCATGTAGGGGAAAATCCTCATAGGTGCAGCAAATGTGGGAAAGCCTTTAGTAGCAAGTCATACATTATATACATGAGAAGTCATTCAGGAGGGAAACCATATAAGTGTAACAAATGTGGGAAAGCCTGCATTTAGAAGTAACTACTCATGGTACATGAATGAACTCATGCTGGAGAAGACCCTTATAAATGCAGTCAATGTGAGAACTCCTTCCATGGAAAGTTACAGCTCATTGTACATCAGAGAATGCATGCAAGAGAGAAACCCTATGAATGCACTGAATGTGAAAAGGCCTTCATTAGGAAATTTCAGCTCCTTGTACATCATTCAGGGGAGAGCTTATTCAGGGGTGAAACCCTATGGATGTAAAGAATGTGGGAAAACTGCTCAGAAATCAATTCTCATTGCTCATCAGAGGACTCACACTAAAGAGACTCTTTCAATTCACTGAATGTGGGAAAGCCTTTAGTTGGAAGTCACAGCTCATGAGGCATCAAAGAACTCATGCAGATGAGAAACCTATAGATGAATTAAATGTAAGGAACTTTCTCCCAAAAGTCAATTCACAGGAAATGACTAGCAAGTGCATATAGAATAGAAACTGTAAATGAAATAATCTTGTACAGCAGAAAATTTATACCAAATAAAAACCTTGTGAAGGTAAGCATGTGGAAGAGCATCCACAGGAAGTTGTTTTTTAAAATTTTTTATTCATTTTAGAAAGTGGGGGAGAGATTAACTTCAATTTGTTTTTCCATGTATTAATGCATTCATTGCTTGATTATTTCTTTGTAAAAAGACATTTAACTCTGGCTGGATTGAATGCCATCCTGCAGGCCAGAGGGTTGCTAGTTCAGTTCCTGGTTAGGGAGCTTGTCTGGGTTGCAGGCTTGGTCCCCAATTGGGGGGGTATGCAAGAAGCAGCCACACATTAATGTTTCTCTCCCTCTCTTCCTCCTTCCCTTCCCCTCTCTCTGAAAATAAAGAAATACAATCTTTAAAAAAGACATTTATTCAGTGTCATGATCACACTATTATTTTTAGCAATCAACAGCATGGGTGCAGAAAGAAAAAAAAAAGATAAAGAAAATTACATTAAAAACCCTTTGTGAGAATGCTGAACACTTTCCACAGAACAGAAAGTAAAATAATGTGTTATACAATTAGTCACAAATATAGTTCTTGAGTGCTTTGCCCATTCAGGAGTAGTGTATAAAACATATTTTCTTTGTAGCAGCTACACTCTGTCACCCCTGTGCTTGGCTGAGTTCATAAATCTGTTGTGACATGTTGCTTCACTGTCATGTCTCTGGCTCTCCTCTCCTGCTATGCTTTGTTTCCTGGCAGGGAAAAAAAAGCAAAAAACCTGTCACTGCCATATCTACTGTTACTGGTGGAACCACAATAGCCACCATGTTTCATGGTTTGTCAAAGTATGGGTCTCCACTACAATAAGGGCCAGAGCTTCTGCCTCCAAAGTTTCTTCCTTTCATAGGTACAAAATTTGCAGATTGTTGTAATTGCCAGAAGTATTGTAGCTTCCACTACCTCCAAAATTGCTTCTACGACCACCACCAAGCTTCCTCAGCCTCCTCCATTGTTACAGCTGCCGTAGCTGCCACTACCAACACAGCCACTGCCCTGGATTTCACAACCCTGTCCACCACTTCCATAGCCTCTGCTTCCACTGGAATAACCATAGCTGCCTCCTCCAAAACCACCACCATCACCAATCTGTTATAGCCATCCCCAACACCACCATATCCACCACCACCACAGCTACCACCAAAGCCACCTCAAACACCACAACCAAAGTTGTCATTCCCACCAAAACCACCTCCATGACCAACTCCAAAGTTGCCAGAACCACTTCAACCTCTTTGGATGGATGAAGCACTAGTCATCTCTTGTTTAGACAGGGCTTTCCTCATTTCACAGTTGTGGCCATTTACACTATGGTATTTTTGAGTGACCATCTTGTCTATAGAGTCATGATAACCTTTTTGCCACTGCCTTGGTCACTCATGATTTCAATCACTTCAATTTTCCCATACTGTTCAAATAATATCCTAGGGTGAGGACTACCTCTAGAGGACAATAGTAGAAAACCATTTCATCAATATAACCACACTGCCAGATAAAGAAAAGCCCAATTATCATTTTAATATATAAATAATTTGATGGAACTTAATGCCCATAGATGTTTCAAAATATTAAATTATGAATAGAATTAAATCCTTTACACTCTTTCAAGGAGCATTTGCGAAAATAACTAATGCCATACGTAGTGGTTAAATCAAACAAACAAACAAAAAACATGTACCTTTAAGAAAATTACAAGGATATTCATTAATTTTATGGAAGAGTGAAATGGAAATTCTATCCAAGGCATGGAAACCAAATTTATAAGGAATTGGGGATTAGGGTAGAAACAAAAATATTCCAATTTTATATCAATCAATTGTGTTCTGGTTAAACAAACTGGGTAAGCTGCAAAATTAAGAAACAACAAAAAAGAAACCCAAATGAACAAAACACCAGAAAGTAAGGAAAATATTTTATATAAGAAAAATATAACACCCTTTCCAACAGTATGGATGGATCTGAAGAACATAATGCCAAGTGAAGTAAGCCAGAGAAAGAAAAACACTGTATGATTTCACTTATGCAGAATCTAATGAACAAACTGAACTAAACAAGCAAATAGAGACAGAGTCAGATAGAAAGCAGGATGACAGCTAAGGATGCTGGAGGTTAAGGTGTGGGAGGACTCATGGACATGGACAACAGTGTGATTTTGGGAGAAGAAAAGAGAATAAGGGGACTAAATGGTCATGGGAAAAATTTAGTAAAAACACTAAAGTGAAGGCACCAAAAAATTAATAAATCATGCTGTCAGGAAAAGAAAAATATTGCTGCTCTCATCCTCAGTGCCACTGCAGCAAGAGGAGATGCTCCACAGAGTGGAAGGGAAACAACATGCTCACCACAGTAGTAGCCTGTGGACTGGCATGGCCATTCAGACTTTCTGAGAACCCCACCACAGAGGAGTTTCCAGCCAACTCCCATGGCTCATCACGAAACTCTTACAGATAGTCTGACAAGTGTGATGTTGTCCCAAAAAGCTATAAAAGAAGTTAGCTGAGATGCCCAGGTCTTCTCCAAGTGTAAGGCAGATATTATCTCAAGGCAGAGGGGTGGACAGTGCAAGCAAAGAAATCTGTGAGAAGTGCATCTTTAGGCTGAAGGATGGGTAAAGAATTCAGAGAATGCAGCATCCCTTCCCTGCTGCCTTCTCATGTAAATGAAAACCATCCAAAGGCACTCAGGGCTTTGTACTATAAGACATGGGGCAAGGGTCAGAAGAGCTGACAGGGTCTACCCCAAGTCATTCTAGGTCATCACAGAGGGTTCATGGGTGGCGGTGGGTCAGAAGACTGGAAGGCAAGGGGACCTCTGTATCCCAGAGAGTACACAAGCTGTGAGGGAAGGAAATAGTTCACATTATCAGAAAGCTGGTGGCTTGTCTGTGAGCACAAGCAGATCTTAATCATTTCCATCTTCTGATCCCAGGCAGTACTGAGGGAAACATCATGATCCTGCTTTCAAAATAATTGAAAGAAGTTGTGAACTAAATCCAACCTAAAACTGCAATGAAACCCAGGGCAGCTTAAATTCAGTTAAGACTGATTAAATCTCACCCGTTCTAATAGCTGACATGTATCCTTTAATGAATATATATACCTAAGGCCAAAAGAATCAGAAATTAAGAGCTAATATGAAGGCATCATGTCACCAAAGAAATCCTAGTTGTGCATGCAGTAAATAATGAAGCTTCAGAATCATACAAACATTGAGCTGAAATGAATATAGTCTTATCATTTTAGTTGGTCACATTTATTTCTCACCTGGGAGACCAAATTTCAGCAAGGCTAGACATGGCCTGAGTAATGCCATCCACAAAGTGAAGCAATGACATTTCTAGAATTTCCAACAGCATATTATACGTTCGTTTTCATTACACATCAAATTGAGGTTTCTTTCTTTCCCTCTCCAAAAAACGAATTTATTTTTCTAAAGACAAAAGGAAGTTATGGATAAAAACATTTGGCAATTCAGATAATGGACAAATTTCTTGTAAAACAAAACCTAAAACTAAATAAGATTTTTAAAATATTGAACCTAAGAGATCAAAGATGATAACAGAGCAGCGAGCAGTGCTGATGGTGTTCTTGAGTACCAGAACAGCTGGAGGACAGGGCAGGGAACACAAGATGTCTACAGGTCCCTAAGAATTGGAGCACTAAGCATCTAGACACAGGGAAGCATAGCCCAGAGTCAGCAGAGACCTACAGGAGAGCAGGTGAGACAGTTCCAAAATGGCCTGCGAGCCGAGGTCAGCTCTGGGCAGTGGCGGCTTTACCCAGAGGGGGCATCTTTAATTGAAGCCAGCTCCAGGATCCCTGGTGACTAGAAATTTGAGCAGTGAAGTGTGGGCAGTGAGGACAAACACTGGAGGGAATGAGGAATTGAACTCCTGCAGAGGAGGGACGGCGTGAGAGCCTCGCTCTGGTAACAAAGAGAGGAATCTCCTCACTGGGCCAGAGGTGAAGGAGAAGAGACCTGCAGGGAGCAGAAGCAAGGGATCAGGGAAGTGCATCAGCTGGAGCAGTGAGAGGGCCGAAAACAGTGCTTCTGGGCCACCTGGGAAAGAGTGACTTGAAGCCCCTGCAAGGGGGTGGTTTTAGTCCTGTGTATTCACACCGGCCGGCAGGCTCCGACGGAAACTCCAAACTGTGCAAGCCAGGAACTTGCAGCTGGAGCTACTGACCCACCCATTGCAAGCGACAAAGGCTGCACTGCAGACACTCTGGGGAGCTGGGTGCACATCACAGAGGTGGCGTGAAGGATTCCTCAGAGAGCTGGACTGCCTGGAGGGTTGGCCCTCACCTGGGAGAGCCAGTCACCATTGGCGGATCCCAGGCACAGTTGGTGGATGGGGGCTGCCTCCTCTGGGAGCTGCCGGGTCAGGGCCAGTCATCACAGGAGCCAGTGAGGTTGCAGGCCACCCTGCAGGGGTGCCAGGTGCCCATCACAGGCAGGAACCTCCTCCAGGAGCTGGAGGGGGAGGAGCAGCTATAGACATCACAGAAGCGCCATGCTGGACTTCAAACGGAAGCAGAGAAAGGAAGGCCTCAGAACACAGGCAGCCCTGAAACCCAGCTAGGCTACTGGAGGCCCAGCCTACCTGGGGGCTAACACTCAGAATCAGCCCTGACTGTGACAATCATAGGCCTTGACATTCCAAGACCACACAGCTAGACTGTAGACTGCAGAAACCTGACCAAGAAAAAGAGGCAAACTCAGGAAATGGATCGCTGCTAATCTCGAGCATCTGAGTTACACCAAGAGTTATATGAACTATTAATCCTTAACATATCTTTTTCAAAAGTTACTTCCAAGCCTCACAATTAGTGCATTTTAAGAAAATACTGTTTAAACAATAGTGTATCACAACTCACATATTTTTAATTCTCCCCTGTCTCAATCCACCTAAATACCCAAGACCCTCCCCCTACTCTTGATTTAAAGTCTGCTCACTCTCTGGCTACAACACATTCCCAGTCCTCAATCAAAGTATTCCTCCCCTCCCCAGCCACCTAAACACTTTCTTTATTCTTTCTTTTTCTTTTTTTTTCCCCTGCTAAAAGCCCACAAGTCCTGGCTCCACCTGGACAAATCAGAGATCATAAAGGGTGAACAGCCACCTAAACCCTTTATTTATTTATGTATTTTCTGTTTCTTTTTATTTTTTATTTATTTATTTTTTTTCTTTTCTCTGCTAAAACCCAACAGGTCCTGGCTCCACCTGGATCAATCAGGGATCATAAAGGGTGAACAGCCACCAGACCCTTTCTTCTTCTTCTTATTATTATTATCTTTTATTTTATGCTAAAAGACCACAGGTCCTGGCTCCACTTGAACCAATCAGGGATCATTAAGGGTGAACAGGGTGACAGATGTGACAACTATATACATAAGCTTACACTGTTCACTCATACTTGAGGCTTTCTAATTCTTATTCTCCTTATTTCTATAGAATAGAAAAGTTGGTTTTCTCTCTATTATCTCTGCTATCTTTGCTACTCCTTAGCACCCTTCAAAACTATCTATACTTTAGTCAACTTAATCATTTTTTCCCCTCGTACAACAGTCTTAATATATCTACATTCCTATCAAGACTGGCTCAATTGAGCTGAGGGTGTGATTAAGAGCAGAAGTTACTTTGGAGGGTTTGGGTATACAGTTACGTTCATAGACTGTTGAAAGGGGGAGTCAAAGAGAAAGATATCACTGAAGGTATGGTTATTTTGCCTAGACTGGTGGTTCTGTGTTAGGAGCAGCTCAAAAACAGTGTATGAGAAAGGATAAGAGTGTCTCACAATCAGCCAACTGGAAGGAAAGGAGCAACATACACAACCAATCCAGAATACAACCAGACAACCCAAGTTAATGACTTAAGGCCACCCCAAGAGCAACAGTGAAGAAAATCTAGGAGACTGTGACAATGAACTCCACAAATCTCCTAACACAGAAGGGTACTCAACAAAGGCAAAAAAGCAAAGCAGATTAATCCAAGGGAAAACAAAAACAAAAGCAAAAGCAAAAAGCTACAACAGACACCCAAAATGGGAATAAAAAAGGATCAGTGCATCACCAAAAGGAAAGGAAGAATCCCCAGAAAGATCACCAAATGAAATAGAGGTACATGATATATCAGATAAGGAATTCAAAAGAATGATGATAGGGATGCTCAATGAGCTCAGCCAGCTCAGAGAAAACTATAAACAACTCTAGGGAAGTTTCAAGGAACTTACTGAGAGCTACACCAGCATCAAAAAGGACTCAGAAACTATCAGTAAGAGCCAGGAGGAAATGAAGAATATAATTTATGAATTGAAGAATACACTAGAAGGAATCAACAGTAGGCTAGAGGAAGCAAAGGACCAGATCAGAGAGTTGTAGGACAATGTAGACAAACACTCCAAGACAGTACAAGAGAATGAAAAAAGGCTGAACAAGATTGAAGAGGTTTTAAGAGAGCTGCAGGATAACATGAAACATAATAACATCCATATCATAGTGATACCAGAAGGAGAAGAGAAACAAGGAATGGAAAACCTGGTCAAACAAGTAATGATAGAAATTTTCCCTAACATGATGAGTGAAAACATTACTCTAGTTCAGGAAGCACAGAGGGTCCCAATGAAGATCAACCCAAAAAGACCAACTCCAAGGCACATTATAATTAAAATAGCAAATTCCAAAGACAAAGAGAGAATCCTAAAAGCATCAAGAGAGAAATGAAAAATAACATATAAGGGGGTTCCAATAAGGCTATCAAATGATTATTCAACAGAAACAATTCAAGCCAGAAAGGAATGGCAAAAAATATTTCAAGTAATGGTAAACAAAGGCTTGCAACCAAGAATACTCTACCCAGCAAGGCTCTCATTCAAGATGGAAGGAGAAATAAAGAGTTTCCCAGACAAAAGAAGACTAAAAGAATACATCTCTACCAAAACAGCATTGCAAGAAATGCTAAAGGGTCAGCTTTAAAAATAAATAAATAAATAAATAAATAAAATGAAGAAACAGAGAGCCAAAAAAGAATACAAGTACCAAGTGAGAAAATGACAATGAATAAGTATCAATCAATAATAACCTTAAATGAAAATGGATTAAATGCATCAATCAAAAGACATTGGGTAGCTGAATGGATAAGAAAACATGACCCACATATATGCTGTCTTCAAGAGACCCACCTCAGAACAAAAGATTGACACAGATTGAAAGTGAAGGCAGGGAAAAATATATATCAAGCAAATGGACATGAAAAAAAGGCTAGAATAGCAATACTTATTTCAGACAAAATAGATTTTACAATGAAGGCCATAAAAAGGGATAAAGAAAGACATTTCATAATACATCAAGAAGAAGTAACTCTGGCAAACATATACACACCCAACGTAGGAGCTCTGAAATATATAAGGAAAATTTTGGAGAACTTTAAGAAAGATATAGACAGCAACACACTAATAATATGGGATTTTAATACCCTGCTATCAACAATGGATAGATCTTCCAAAGAAAAAATCACTAAGGATGGTGTGGCATTGAAAAACACTCTAGAGGAGAAGGACCTATCTGATATATACAGAACCATTCATCCTAAAGAAGCAAAACACACATTCTTTTCAAACACAAATGAAACATTCTCTAAGATAGACCACCTGATAGGTCACAAGACAAGCCTCCACAAATACAGGAAAATTGAAATCATACCAGGCATCTTCTCACATCACAATGGCTTGAAATTTGAAACCAATCTCAAGGGAAAATGAAATAAAAATACTCTAACTTATGGAGACTGAATAACATGTTTTTAAGTAATGAATGGGTTAACAATGAGATCAAATATGAAATAAAAAAGTTTCTGGAAACAAATAACAATGAATACACAACAGCCCAAAACCTATGGGACACAGCAAAGGCAGTGTTCAGAGGGAAATTCATAACAACACAGGCCTACCTAAAAAGGTCACAAGAAGTTTATAAAAACAACCTAACCATAAAGCTGCAAGAACTAGAAGAACAACAATAAACAAAGCCCAGAGCAAGTAGAATGGAGGAAATTGTCAAGATCAGAGCAGAACTAAATAACTCAGAGATTCAAACTACAATTTGAAGAATCAACAAGCCCAGGAGCTAGTTCTTTGGGGATAAAACAAACAAAACAAAACAAAACAACAACAACAAAAACAAAATTGACAAGCCTTTATCCAGACTCATCAAAAGAGAGACAGACAGACAGACAGAGAGAGAGAGAGATAGAGAGAGAGAGAGAAAGAGAGAGAGAGAGAGAACCCAAATAAACAGAATCAGAACTGACAGATGAGAAATTACAACTGATACTTCAGAAACAAAAAAGATTGTAAGAAATTACTACAAACAACTATATGACAAGAAGTATGAAAACCTGGATGAAATGGACACATTTCTGGAAATGTATATTCAGTTTTGGAAATTTACCAAAACTGAACCCAGAAGGAGCAGAAAGCCTGAATAGGCCAATAACAACTAGTGAAATTGAAGAAGTAATCCAAAATCTCCAAAAGCACAAAAGCCTTGGACCAGATGGATACACAGGTGAATTTTACCAAACATTTAAAGAAGAACTAACTCCTATCCTTCTCAACCTAACCTTCTCAATCAAAAAATACAGGAAAAGGGAAGACTCCCAAACTCTTTCTATGAGGCCAATATTTTTCTAATCCCAAAACCAGGTCAAGACACAACTAAGAATGCAAGCTACAGGCCAATATCTCTGATGAACATAGATACTAAGATCCTTAACAAAATATTGGCCAACCGGATTCAGCAGTACATTACAAAGATCATACACCAGGATCAAGTGGGTTTCATCCCAGGGATGCAAGGATGGTACAACATTTGTAAATCAAAAAATGTAATACACCACATCAACAAATTGAAAGACAAAAACCATATGATCATGTCAATAGATGCTGGTAAACATATATGCACCCAACGTAGGAGCTCCGAAGTATATAAGGAAAGCAACCATTTATGATCAAAACACTCAGCAAAATGCGAATAGAGGGGGCATACCTCAACATCATAAAGGCCATATGTGAGAAACCTGAAGCCAACATCATAATTAATGGACAAAAACTGAAAGCTTCCCCCTAAGATCAGGAACGAGACAAGGCTGTCCACTTTCTCCATTTTATTCAACATTGTCTTGGACGTTCTATCCATAGACATCAGAGAAGAAAAAGGAATAGAAAGTATCCAAATAGGAAAAGAGGAAGTCAAACTGTCATAATTTGCAGATGATATGATAGTGTACATACAAAACCCGATAGGCTCCACCTAAAACTATTTGACCTAATAAGCAAATTTAACAAAATAGCTGGATATAAAGACAATATCCAGAAATCAAAAGCATTTTAGTATATCAATAATGAAACATCAGAAATAGAAGTAAGAAAACAAATCCCATGTACCATAGCAACAAGAAAAATACAGTACCTAGGAATAAACTTAACTAAGGAGGTAAAAGACCTGCACTCAGAAAATTACAGAACAATGAAGAAAGAAATCATGGGAGATACAAATAAATGGAAGCATGCACCATGTTCATGGATGGGAAGAATTAACATCATTAAAATGTCCATACTATCCAAAGCAATCTACAGATTCAATGCAATCCCAATTAAAATACCAATGACAGACTTCACAGAAATAGAAAAAAATGCTTCAAAAAATTTATACGGAGCGAAAACGCCCACAAATACCCACAGCAATCTTGAGAAAGAAGAACAAGGTAGGAGGAATCACAATACCAGACTTCAAACAATACTACAAGGCTACTGTCATCAGTGGACAGGGGGAAGGTGGGTGGGGGGAGGGGGGAGAAAGAGGCAAGGAAGGGGAGCAGTGTAGACAAGAACCTAGTATAAAGGAACCATGGACATGGACAACAGATGGGATTGACTTTGGGGGGAAAAGGTGGGTAGGGAGGGGGACAGAGGTAAGCAAAAAGGGGATGGATGTAATACAACAACAATAAAATTAAAAAAAAAAACAACTATCTGGTACTGGCATAAGAATAGACATATAGATCAATGGAACAGAATAGAGAGCCCAGAAATTAACCCAGGATTCTATGGTCAACTAATGTTCGACAAAGGGGAAAGGACATAAAATGGAGTAAAATCAGTCTCTTCAACAAGTGGTGTTGGGAGAACTGGACAGCAACATGCAAAAAGATAAAACTAGACCACCAACTTATACCATACACCAGATTAAACTCAAGATGGATAAAGGATTTAAACATAAGCAGTGCCACCATAAAGGTTCTGGGTATAAATATAGGCAATAAACTTCTGGATATCCTATGCAGAAATATGTTTACTGATACTTTACCAAGGACAAAGGAAGTAAAAGAACAAATCAATAAATGGGACTATTTCACATTGAAAAGTTTCTGTTCAGCTAAAGAAAACACCAGCAAAAATCAAAGGGAACCAACTGTATGGGAAAACATAATTGCCAATGATACCTCAGACAAGGGTGTGATCTCCAAAATATATAAAGAACTAACGCAACTCAACACCAGGGAGACAGACAGCCCAATTAAAAACTGGGCAAAGGACCTGAACAGAAAACTCACTGAGGAAGATATACAAAGGGCCCAGAGGCATATGAAAGAATGCTCAACATCACTAGTCATCAGAGAGATGCAAATTAAAACCATGATAAAAACCACCTCACACCTGTCAGAATGGCAATCATCAACAAATCAACAAACAACAATTGCTGGCAAGGATGTGGGGAAAGGGAACCCTGGTGCACTGTTGGTGTGAATGCAGGCTGGTGCAGCCACTATGTAAAACAGTATGGATTTTCCTAAAAAAAAACTAAAAATGGAACTGCCCTTTGATCCAGCAATTCCACTACTTGGACTATACCCAAAGAATCCTATAACCCCAATTCATAAGAATGTATGTACCCCTATGTTCATAGCAGCACTATTTACAATAGCCAAATGCTGGAAACAGCCTAAGTGCCCATCAGTGGATGATTGGATCAGAAAACTTTGGTACATTTACACAATGGAATACTACACTGCAGAATATAAGAAGGAACTCGTACCGTTTGCAACAACATGGATGGAACTAGAAAGTATTATGCTTAGTGAAATAAGCCAGTCAGTGAAGGACAAATACCATATGATCTCACCCATTCAAGGACAATAATGAACAAAACTAACAAATAAGCAAAACTGAACCAGATACATTAATACAGTGAATAGGCCTTCAGTGGTCAGGAGGAAGGGGGTTGGGGGGAGGGGGGAGGAAGAGGCAAAGAAGGGGAGCAGTTTAAACAAGAACCTAGTGTAAAGGAATCATGGACATGGACAATGGGTGGGATTGACTTTAGGGGCAAATGAGTGGATGGTGAGGGGGACAGAGGGGAGCAAAAGGAGGATGGATGTAATACAACAATAATAAAATTAAATTTAAAAAGTGTTGAATCTCAAGTGAAAACATTTTCCATAAAGAAAGCTTGAAGCCTTGGTGACCTCACTCGTGGATTTTTCCTAACAATTGCAAAGAAAAAATCATTCCAATCCTTAAAAAGTTTTCCAGAGGATAGGAAAAGTACGAGTCCCTCCCAATAGTGTTAATGAGTCCTGCATAACTGTGGTGACAAAATAAGACACTTTTGAAAAGACAAGAATATAGATGGAGTTATTTAATGAACATAGGTGCAAAAATCCTTAACCAAATTTAGCAGACTGAATCTAATGATGTGTAAAAATCATGTCACCATCACATATGTTTTATTCTATCAATGCAAATATGGTTTAATGGAAAATTTCAATTTCAAAAAAAATAATCTATCTCTCTCTCTCACACACACACACACACACACACACACATACCAGTTGATAAATTAAACAGGTATTCCAAGCAAAATCTTAAACCCAGTAAGATAAAAGTTGACACTCAATACCTCATATGATAATGTACAATTATTAAGTTTATTCAATGAAGTATCCTAATTCAATGTTATTCAGTCACTTTTTTGTTGGGCATTTGCTGAAAACTAAATGTCCTAAGTAAGTTGTTACCGTTTATCAACATTGTCTTACTTTATTGAGCCTCCTACCTGCTCTTAGCTAGAGTTCCCTTCCCTTGTTATTAACGAAGAAATAGGTCCAGTGAGTGTTGAAACACTTTCAGAGGCCTTCCGGCAACAAGTGGCCTTCTTTAACTCTGGAATGAAAGCCTACAACCTACTTTCAGCACAGAACTATTTGCATTCATAAGTATTCCAAATCATAACAGCCTTCATGAACTATAATATTAACAGAGGTTTAATCTTTAAATGAAAAGTTGTGCCAAAAATTTAATTAACCAACGATAGTCATAAATATAGCATCCCTTTCCTCTTTCACCCGGCTCTCTTAACGTCTAATGCAATCGTCAGCAGATAACACATTGTAATGCATCCTTACTGCTGTTTCTTAGATACTTTTGATGGTATAGGTCCCGCTGATGTAATTGGTGTGAAATGGGTTCACGGTCAGGAATGACCGCATTGAACGCAGTGCGCGGTTGGGAAAGAGGCTGTGCTGCCTTTGCTAGAGGTTTCCACTGTAAAGGGCGGGGGAGGGGGCGCTGCAGGCAGCATCTCAATTCCTCTGGTTATACCGGGCCAGTCGTGTTTGCTTCCCCAACACCGTTTTCTGTGTTTTCTATTTCCACGTCTTGGAGAGAAACTAAAAATAGAAAAACAACGTATCATTTTACAAAAATTAGAAAGCATGAATGAGGAAAAAAGAAAAATGCCTAAGAAAAATAAAGCTGTCAACCAGGATTTAACCTTTTATGTCTGTACTTTTCAGATGAGCTCCTTTCACTCAAACTGTCACGTAACTCGCCCTTGTTACTGACACATTGTTACTGTGTCACAACCTCCGGGCTTGTTCTTTAATTTCTAGAATCCGGTCCCGCGTGCCGGGTAGGACAGCTCGCAAAGGGTGCCCTGCACAGAAGTACGTGTCTGAACAGGCTGGCAGCAGCTCAGATTCCCGCTGGGACCCCTACCCTCCTCGCTCAGGAAGGTGCAGCCAAAGTACGCTGCCCGGCGCTCCGGATCACCTGCAGGTCAGCCCTGACGCGGGATTCGGATCACTCGTGGCTGTCCTGGTGTGCCCTCGGCCCGGCTCAGTGGAGCCCCTCCTGAGCCGCCGGCCCCGCGTCCCACAGGCGTCTCTACTCCCACCCTTTGTCCTTGGGTTTTGAGTTTGAAAGGCGTGGTTGTCCCGTGGGACCAGGGAGCGATCCAGGCAGGACTTGGCTCCTCGGTCCAGGTAGGCAGTTGGCCTGGGCTCAGCCAAGCGTCACCGCCTCTGGGGAGGGGTAGAGTGGTGCTCTCACCTCTGCTGCAGCCCTCAGGACCCGCCTGCCCCATCCAGGGGCTGAGGACTTGCAGAGCCAGGCTCCGTGCCGCCTGCAAGCGCCAGAAGCTCTTGGCGCCTCCTGGACAGCAGGGATCCAGGGCGCAGGGGGTGTCGGTCGGGGCCCTCGACCGGATTGTAAGCAGCCTTGATATTCTGTAGTGACAGCACCTTCCATACCGCAGAGCCGCCACCGCCGCGCCTCTCCGAAGGTGAGGGCAGGGCAGCTGAGTGTCTGGCATGCGCAGAAGTGCTACCTGGATGGCTTCCGGAGGACCCTGCACCCCAGAGTGGGCCGGGCCAGACAGGGCTCTTGGCCTCTGCAGTGCACAGTGCGCGGTTAAAGGTACGTGGCAACAGCCCACATTCAGAGGGGTGTAGGGGTCTGGGCAGAGCCACCTACGCTCCTTCCATCGCCTCCATCCTCGCCCAGGGCAAGGTCCTCTCAGCGTCCGGGTCCTGTCCGCAGGAGTCCGACCCTTAGCCTCCTTCCTGCCTCTCCTGGAGCCCCGTGGGGTCGGCGCAGGAAGAAACCCAGGTCCTGAGCCTACCTCTCCTCTTCCTGTCCTTGTCAAACCCCTGGAGCTTTGGGTCCATCGGGGATGCAGGGTCGGGGCCTCCTGCCCATCAGGACAGGGAGAATCTCAGGGTCCCGAGTCAGGACCAGGTGAGTGGAGTAATAGGTGAGAGCCGGTCTCTGGGTGGTTGTGGAGCCAGGAAGCTTGGGAGGGGCTGAGGTCGCAGCCCTGCGAACTAGCACTGTTCACACAGATATTTCACAATCTTATTGGAAAGTTCCGCAGCATAGCACCACTGGTTAACGTGGATCCTAGGCTTCTGGCCCACAGAAATAATGTATTATCTTTGGAAAGCAGTCACTAGCAAGTTGCCTGAACATCCACAGGGACAAGGTGCTTGAAGAAGTTACAGGCTCTCTTTTCCTGGGACACTTTGCAGGGCCATGCTTATGCACCAGGAAATGGCTGTGTACTTGCCCTATAAGCAATCTGTGCTGTTAAAAATATGTGTATGTATACTTAGATTTGTATGAAAAAGAAAATCTCACAAATCCTTCAAATCTACTTGCTATAGCTTACATGTGTGTTGCAGGCAGAGTGGGCTTTGGGATGTAATGGCTCAGTTCTCCTTGTTTGAGCATTGAAACCATCCTTCTGGGGTGAAAGTTATCTCAGGTCTCAGCCTATTGTCCTCACTTAGTGCTGACACTGAATGCAGCACTAAAGGGGAGGGAGCCCTAGTTCCAACATTAGTGCACATGGAACTCCAGCAAAGGGTGTATTTCAATGTGTAGATTTTTAAAAAAATTTGTGTGATTAGGGCAACCATTAAATCTTTGTGCTTTGCAAATGATAAGTTTGAGGTTTTTTCAAACTCAAAATAGTTAAAACCTGATGGGACTCATCTGGCTCCTGCAGGCTCCATGGCTCCTCTTTGCAGGAATGTAAATGGCCTCTTCCTAACCCCTGATGTAGGGCACCTCTGGGTATTGGCTGGTAGAAGCCTTGGCATCCATCTGGAAGATAATGGGCAAAGTGATGGTTCCACACACACTGTCCCTGTCCCACTGACTCTAGAGGAGGAGTGAAACAAAATACACAATAATGACCATGTATATAAGGACAGGTGGAAACAGGATGGTCAGAGGACCAGGGTGGGGCCTGTGCATTTCACCTGAGAACAAGGGAAGATGTAGAGGAATGAGTGACTACACCTCTTTCAGGAGAGGTGCACAACCCAGAGACTGGAAGAAATGCCATGGGTCTCTGGTCCCTTCTACCCTTTCTCAGGAGAGCTCTCATTATTGCCACCTTAAAAGTACCTGTGGCAGGAGGGGCTCTCAGATTTGGTCTGAGGATTGATGTACAATCAGCCTGTGATCAGAAATGGCATTGTCGTGACTGTCACCTTGTTTACAGAGGGGTATCACAAAAACACAGGATGCAGAGTTTCTTGAAGATGCTGAGGGAGAATGGGGGAGTCAGCCAACCCTTGGAGGAGCTTATGACCCTTGCAGGCAGGTCGTGCTGGGACCTCCAGGATGACCCTGCACAGGTGTAGCCCTTGGTCACAGCTGTGTTGGACAGCCATTTTTGCCTGTACCTCCTAAACAATGAGGATGTGGCCCTGGTGTGCCCACATGATGGCTCAGCAGGAGGAGCACTAAGCTGCCTGCCAACTGTTGGAGGTAGGGCTGGTTGGTGCAGAGAGGAGGGCAGCCACCACCATTCTGAAGAAGACAGAGTACCGAGAAGTCAGCAAGAGCCTGCAGAGAGGTGCTATAGAGGAGCCAGGGTGGTCCACTCTCACTTTACTAAGTTCTAAATAGGTTAGTAACCTGAGATAAAACTCCATTTATCGAATCCTTACTGAGTGGTGGTCCTCACTTGGAGGGCCAGCATACAAGTCAACGAGCTCAGTCAGGCTCTGGATCTCAGTCCTGTAGCTGAAGGTATGCATCAAGAGCTCTGAAACCTAAATTATCTTTGTCATTCATCCAGTGGTATTGGAAACCTGAGTTCATTTGGCATCAAAAACTTACCTGCATTGATGTGAAGGAATTTATAGTCTTAAAAAAAGACATTATTTACTTATATTTAGAGAGAGGGGAAAGGAGGAAGGGAGAGAAACAAAAACTGGTTGCCTCTTGTATACAGAGGACCAGCGGCCGCAACCAGGCTTGTGCCCTGATTGGGAATGGAAACAGTGACCCTTTTCTTTTCAGAACAAAGCCGACCAACTGAGCTACACCTGTCAGGGCTATGGCATTTAGTTAAAGATTTTTAAAAATCTATTTATTTTTAGAGATAGGGAAATGAAGGGATACAGAGAGGGAGATAAACATCAATGTGTGAAAGAACATTGATAGGTTGTCCTCACTCAGCCCCAACTGTAGACCTGGCCAATACCCAGACATGTGCCCTGTCTGCAAATCAAACCAGGGACCTTTTGATTCACAGGTCTGCTCTTGATCCACTGAGCCACACCAACCAGGGCATTTATTTGTTTAATATGACAGTGGTGCATTTTGCGGTCTAGATATGAACATTTCATTGTAGGATGCTGCCTGCCCCAGACAAGATACACATTATGTAGTATACATGCTTGTGTTACATTCTAAAATCTGAGGAATTTGAATTCCAGAACACAAATAGCTCAAAGGGTTTTACTAAGAGATTTGAGGGCCTTTTCCCCCATTTCATTCTATACAAGGTTTGTCCAAAAAATATCAAGACAATGTCAATATAGTTAAAACTGTTTGCACAGCTAGTACTTTTGGGACAGACCTTGTATTATAGTCCGTGCATGATTCATGCTGAGTTTATTTTCAAGATACTCAGTTTTCCCCAGTTCTTGGTATTTCCACACCCTACCATCCCAGGCATGTGGTGTCCTCCAGCCCCTCGATATGTCTTTTCGCAGCAGCCAGAATTTTTAAGCAGCATATTGAACCATGTGTGCACAAAGGCAGGGGCCCCAGGCTCTGGGATCAGAGCCTGCCCACTTTCCACACTGGTCTCTACACTCTGTCCCAGCTTTCTCCACAGAGTCCATGCTGACTTACTTGCTGTTTGGAAAATTCCCTATATGTTTCTCTCCCAGGGTGTATGCACATGTCCTGCCATTTGCCAGAGGCTGGTTTCTTCCCATATTTCTGTTTTCTGTTTTAAGTGGGACCCCATCTAGCTCTGGTCAGTGTGGCTTGTTTGTTTGGAGCATCTCCCTGTAGCAAAAAGGTTGCAGTTTCAACTCCCAGTCAGGGCACTTGCCTGAGTTTGTGGGTTTGATACCTGGTCCAGGTGGGTATGATCTCCCAATGTTTTTCTCTCACTCTCAAATTGATGTTTCTTTCTCTATCTCAGCTATAAAAAATATATAAAGAAAAAGAAATGTTATCCTGTCTAGCTAGTACTCCTTTTATTCCCCAGTGCAGCTCCACATTCTACCTGATGCCTTCCTAAGATAGTATTAGGATTATTAATTAGGATTCTTTGTCAACATGTGCTTTCTCTGCTTCCCATCATGACACTGACTGCCCTATGAGTGGGGGGGGGGTCACACCTTTCTCATTCCAAGATCAATGAAACCAGTGTAACATCTGGGATATAGAAGGGGCTTGGTTTGTCAAATGTGTCCAAATAAATGGACAAAGTAAAGAAACAAAGGTCCCCCAGTTAGACTTGTGATAACTGCCATGAAGGTATCAATGATGAGACACTGAGTGACACCAGTTAAGGAAAAACTCCCAGGAGGGAGTGAGAAACTCCCTCAGGATGGTCCAGGAATGTCTCTGAGGAGATGGCAGGTAGCCAAGACCTGAGAGCTCATTGTGGGGCCACCATATCAAGAAAGGCCATTTCACACCCAGGGCCACATCCTACAAGCAGTGAGGTTCCTGTGGGTCCCTGATGATTGTTCACAAGGCTGGTGCTGGTCCTGGCAGGAGATTGCAAGTCCCAACCCAGCAGTGTGGGCATTGTCTGGTTCTCTGCACCTCCCTTGCCAAGAGGGTCCTGAGAACACTGGAGTTGAAGGCAAGAGGCACACCCTGATTTCAGTGTCTGGGGAATCCAGTGCCAGATGTTCTTTAGACCTTTAGAGTCTGGTTACATGCACAGACTAGGCCCTCTTCCTCCAACTTAGCTCAGTCTGAGCTCACTGAGGACTGAGAAGCCAGCCTGCTGGATGGAGAAAAAATGTTTCACATAAGATGTGGGTCAAGCTAAGGAACCTCAAATCTGACAGTGTGGTCCTACCACAGCTCTGCCTCTCTTGTGACCATCAGTCAGTCATTTGTCTCACCTGTAAGGAATGACTGAGAGCTGTGCTCACGTTAGTGATTTGGGGGAGGGTTGAGGTGGCTGATGTGAAAGGGTAGCTGGGCCACTGGGGACACAGCACTGAACCTAATGGAGATCAGAGCACTGGCCAACTGGTCATGCTCTTACCTCTCAGCACGTCAGTGAGCAGCTCTTCCTAGGGATCAGGTCTGCTTGGATGGCAGTGCTCCAGCGTGGGTGTGGGTGGCCATGTTTCAACCAGTTCTTCTTGGTAGGGGTGCTGCATGCCCAGAGGCAGCCAGAAGCTGGTGCATGTTTGGAATGACATTTACTACCATCTGGACATGAAGTGGCTGGGCATGGCCACACTGACTGGGGTGCAAAAGTTCCGCTGCAGGAAGAGGTAGTCCAGTTCCACTGGGACTCATTTGTGCTTATTTCCTAGGGCTGTGCAATCCAAATCCACAGGAGGGCTTAGGTGAAACAGGCAGAATAAGGGCAAGGAAAGTAAAATGAATCACCCAGTCAAAAGGTAACAGGCTCATCATCAGCCAATGTGTCTGACACAGTAGGCCACAGGGGATCATTCGCATCCTTGCCAGCAGGAGAATGGAGTGGTTCCCAGACACCAGGCAGATAATTCCAGCTGCAGCAGGAGCCACTGTCCACAATGAGTGCCAACAGGCTCAGGCAGTGAATGAGGCCTCACCACTTTCTGCCATCTAATGGAAGTGGCCCACCACATGTGCCTCTGGTAAGGCTCCATAAGTTCTAGCACCAGCCCTCAGGGCTGCAGGGCCTTTTAAAGAGAGTTAAAGAAATGAGTGCTGTATCTAGTGCTTAGCAGGTGACCTGGCACAGTAAATATTAAGTAGTTCTTATATATAGTTATCACCATGACCATTACCAGCACTAAGGAAACATTACCACTACTAGTTATTGTTACTCATCACCACTCATGGTTGGGGAAACCAAGGCACAGAAAAGTTAGTGACCTGCCTAGGTTGCCCATTAGACAAAGGCAAAGCCAGGTATCCAGCCCAGACAATGAGGCCATGGAGCCTTTGTTCTTCATTTCAGGTGACCCTGCTGGTCTGCTGGGCCAATGGACTCCTGACAGCCCAAGTGCTGGGAATCCTGAGCCAATGGGGCCCTGTTGCCAAAAGAGGTGGATTCCTTTTGTACCAGAGAGAACTTTTTTCATGCTTCCCAATAAATAAGAGATACATCTTCAAACCTAAGAGTTAGTGAACCTCACTAACTCTTAGATTCTTCAAGGATGCTGTCATGTCCCTCCATACTGAGGCTACACATGCTGTCATGTCCCTGCCAGACAGTTCAGCGAAGGAATTGATTTGGGACCATCATATGGTTTTTGTGAAGAAGGCTCTAATTGCAGGTGCTATTAGAGGTGTTGAGGACAGAGACTTGGCTTTGCTGTCCTGGAGCTGACCTTGGGTGTAGACATTGGACTGCAGTCAAGAAAACAAAGTACACTCATGAATCAGAGCAAGGAATGCTAGGCAAGGCCTTCAGCCCAATCGGCAAGTTTCAGCTGTCCTGGCCCATAAACACTGTGACACAGTGTTTGCTGTAGTACAGGCCTGTCTAATCATTGGAGGAGAGACCTGAGCAAGTGGATATTAGGGGTATAAGGAGGGGGTGACTTTGAAGTTACAGCAGATGGTCAGTTCAGGATCAGAGGCAGGTTTTTGGATTTCCTGGGAGTGGAGGAAGAAAGGGTTGTGTGAAGGTATATTTAGGAAGATTTGCTGATGGCTTGGATGTATCAAAGGAGGAAAAGGAAGAATAAAACTGGACTGTAGTGCCCTTGCTTTGAGTGGCTGGAATAGGATGGTTTCGCACCAAGATGCACAGGGTGGGGGCTGAGGGAAGATTTGGAGAGCAGAAGACTGAGCGCCTTTAGGACTTTGGGATGAATGGGAGAGATGTCTTTTTGAAGCCCATGGGGCTCTGTTCAATTGGTGTTTGGATACTTAGTTTTGTACAGAGAGGTACTATTTGATTATATGTCACCATTTTTTTTTCGCAAAAATTCAAATTTACACAACCAACCTCTATCCTCATTATTCAGCTTCAGCAGTTTATTGGCCTTTTATCAGCATTGGCAGGTCCTTGAGGGGAATGTGTGGAGCGGTGTGCTGCCAGGCCTGCCCCTTTCTCATTCAGGGGATGAGCCCCTGGGACTTTGCAGTAAACAGGGGCAAGGACTGGCCTCTGAGATGAGAGGAAGGGCAGGGGTGCCTAGTGCTCTGCAGCACTTGAGGTGTATTCAGGAGAAGGGATGTCCCTAACACCTCCTCAACGTCCCAACCCCGGAACCCGCCGGCCCCCTCCCTCTGCCCCGAGGGCCTGAAGAGCAGGAACTTCCCTAGAGCAGCTCGCCAGAAATTGCAGGACTTCGCTTGTGGTGTGGGCAGCAAACCCAGCAACGCTGTGCGGGTAAGAGCCCCATGAGTTAGGCCAAGCAACCCTCCCCATGACCCCTCTTCACTCTCACGTGACATCCCGCCCTTAGGTGGCCTACACCACGCCTGCCCTGTGCCAGTCTTGCCAGGACGCTGTTGGTCTCCCGTTTTCCTTGAACTGCCCTTGGTAACGAAGATCGGTGCCTGGCATCCCCTGTCGGGCCAATCTGCAACGTGGACGGTTTAGTTTTCTCACGTGAGGTCACGTGTGGTTTCAACTGATGCCCTTGAGCAGCCACTGTGGCCTGGCACAGGGGACCGGGTGAAGGTATCGATTCCCTGCCTTCGTGGTGGAGCTTCCAGTGTTGGGGGTGCAGATGCCGGCGGAGCCCAGTACCTGCAGCTGGCGGTGAAGCAGAGCGATGGAGCCAGAGGGAGTTTCCTGCTGCTCAGACACGTGGTCCCGCGCTTCTCGGTCCAATAGGCAAGGTTCAGGGGTCCTGGTCCAAGTAATTTCCCCCATTGAAACAGCAAAGGTCATCCAAGGGATCATCCCGCCCACTTCCGGAACTTGTCCAATGAAGAGGACGCTGCTGATGTTTGCACCACCCACCCTGTTTTCTGTGCAATCAGCAGGCCTGTAGCTATGAGCGCAGGCCCTACCTCCCGCCGTCCTTTCCTCCCAGGCCCTCTAGTGGTCACTTCTACTATTACTCTCAGCGGTCAATCATCAGTGCTCTCCTGTGATTGGTCTGCCGCTTATATCTCCCATCCAATCGGCAGGGCTGCCTCCATGATTTCCACCCCGACTTGTTCCCAGTCCAATCGGAAGGGCTCTTCGGGAGTGTCCCGCCTACTTCGCCGAGTTCTGTGCCGTCTGCTGAGGACCGAAAGGGCTCGGGTCACAGGGCCACGTGCTTTACCGGGGCCATGGTTGGTTCTGGACGTGGTGTCTCCGGGTCTGCGGGTCCTTCCCAAGTCTTCCGGCCCTGGGAGGCTGTCGGCGGGTCTCAGAGCGAGGGCGGAAGGAGGCCGGCCTTTCGAATAGAGGGCCTGCCCGCTGCTGCCTGTCCCTCACTCCTCAACAGCGGGGTCGCTCCTGTGCACCCCACAGCATGGGCGGAAACAGGGCTCCAGGCTCGCTGTTTCGGGCAGGAGGCCCTGACCACGGAGACCAGCCTGACCACACGGCAGGTCTACGACCGGTTCACCACTTACCTGAAGTGCGGGAGGGCGGGTCAGCAGGGCGCCGAGCCGACGAGTCGCATGGCAGCGCACCCCCTGCAGCCCTCACTCCAGTACCCCCGCGACTTCGGGTGTGTGCAGCGGCCTCAGCGGTCAGGTGAGTGGTTGGGCTGAGCTCAGACTCCCGGTCACTGCACCGGCTGTCAGGGCCAGGCCTGGGTCGGGTCACGGTGTTTACAGGGTCGCTCTGTCCCGATCCGCGGGGTTGGGACTTCAGCCTGAGGGAGCGAGAACATTGAAGCTGAGGTTCAGGTGGGGGGCCATCGCCGTTTTGTGGTTAGAGGCCACTGCGTGCAGGGCCAGAAGGCAAGTTTCTCTGTGAAGTGAGCCAAGTACCAGGATATGGAATCTTAATTATGGGTTGTCATTCAGACCCAGGAGGAATCAGAAGATGAAGAATATTGGGATAACTCAGTGGTTACCCGCTTTTCCAGCATTGGGGCTACCGTCCACCTGTTGGGAAGGAGGCTGGAACTTGAGCTTTATCCAACCTCCCCTCTCATGCAATTGGCTTTCAACAGGAGGTGAGGAAAACAGGAAGGCGACATCCCTGGTGGCCTCCCAAGGGCTGTGGGAGTCTCCAGTCTTGCCCTCTCACCTTTCTGGAGAGGAGACAATGCCAAAACCACAGGCTCCCAGGTACTGTCGTCTCCTCGTGGTGACCTTCTCCCTGTTCAGTTCCCCTGCCCTCGTTAGGAGAGCAGGCCTGCAGTGGGCACAGGAATGGTGGGCCATAGGGCAGTGACAGCTGTGACCCTGGGGGTGGTGGAGCAGCAGGTAAGGGATGCAGGTCAGGGACCCTACATTTATTCACAGGAGGCTGATTCACAGTCTGACTTAATGTATTGTGGAGAATGGGGAAAACATACAAAAAAATACACAAACATATGGCCTAAAAGCAAACCCAGCTGTCATGGTTTGTTTATTTTGAGGTAGTTTCCTTTACCCTCCAAGACTCACTTTTCTCACCTCTGAAGTGGGGAGTTGTAGGACCTGCTGCATGGGTGGTTACAGAGATTATTGGGGTGGGGATTGTTGACAAAAGTCCAAGAGTGCCATCTGAGTCCCTGTGAGCATTGGTGGAACATTGTTTCTTTACATTTTATCAGCTGCTGCCTAGTATTCCCTTTAGATCAACCATCCTGTGTTCAACCAACTCTTAAGCTCTTCTTAATCACTTGCAGTGTTCAATATGGTAGAAGAGTCCATTGACGATTCATGCAAAGAAATTGCTAATGTGTCTTAGGTTTTCAATAATCCGATTTCTTAAGTGTCTTTGGGACATTTGCAGCCACGAGGAGGACAGGGAAGGTGGTGGGATTAGGGAGCAGTGGGCCCCACACCATCAGTAACAGCCCTGGCGGAGCAAACCTCTGTCCTCCAAGGAACAATGTTTGTGGTGTTTCCCAGGCCTCTGCTGGGTGGTGACATGTACCAGGAGGGGTCCGGCCACAATTCTCACACTCTCTCTGCTGTCAGCCCGGACCATGGCCTTGGCACCCTGGCTGCCCACAGCAACATGCTGGACCTCTCTTCACCTGCTCCCGTGTCATGGCTGACATCACTGGCACTGGCATCCTCCAGGGGTGTTTCCTTTCAGACTGGACAGCTGGTCCACAGTCCCAGGCTGGACCTCACAATGCACCCAATAGATGTTTTTGTGGCGGAGCTCAGCCCCCCAGGTGAGTCTCCTCTGTAGGGACCATGAGATTCAGCAGCAGAGGCTGCAAACCGGGGTCTCTTGGAGGGTAGAGAGGTGTGGGAAGGTCCATAGGTGTGCTTGGATCCAGCTGGGGCTGCTCACCTGTTGGTGTGACATCAGGGCCCCTCAGTCTGGTCTCAGCACCTGATTGACTAAAGGTAGAAATGGTACTTCTTTTCAATTTACTTTACTCTTAAATGTCTGTAGACTCAGGGCCTTATCTTTAAGACTAAGATATGATGAAAGATATTCCTGTGAAACAATTTAAGAAGAGAAAGGAGCAAGGTAAAGAGGTGGCACTTTGTACATCACTGAAATCTTGGTAACACCTAAAGTAAGAGGTGAACATGACACAGAAGTGTAGACCTGTGTCTCTTTGTCACATGGCTGGGGCTGACTTGGAGGCTGAGTCTTCAGGTGGGGACAGTGTGGATTCTGGAATGACAAAAGCAGAATTTGCCTTTGGTTTGGTTTCTGGAAACCCAAAGAACTGTTGAGGTGATCAGATGAGGCCCGGCCTTGTTTCATGGTAGAGGCTGTGGCATGCGGCCACTGGGGCCTCATGCTCCTGTTCTGTGGTCCCTGTTGTGGGGCATGTGGTTCAGGTCCCCACTTTCTCCCATCAGTTGTGGACTTTGCTTCTGTGCAGAATTCATGGAGGCATGCAGTGGAGACCCCCAGAATACACACGAGGAGGAGGGTCTGGGTGCCAGCATCGGCCAGACAGAAGAACAGGCAGACAGCTTCCTGGTGACACGGCCCCTTCTGCAGTCTCAGGAATTAGTTCTTCCGGAGAGGTGAGACTGCAGATACCTCCAGCCACCCACCTGAGGCAGTGCCAATAAAGTCCTTTGCTCACAGATTCTTGGGAGGTACAATAGACCCTATCCCAAATCTACCAAAAAGGGGGTCATTTTACCTCAGACAAAAGAACATCTAGAAACCTGGGAGCAGACATGGACATCTGTCCTGGGGACGGTGCTCATGTCTCTCCCCTGGGATTGCCTTGGGACCCAGCACCCTCTTTCTGGCACCTTGTTTGTCCAAGATACAAGCTGTCAGAGGTTCTGAGCAGGATAAAGATCCTGGGTTTATGTCTGAATGGTAGTTTCCAAGGGAATTGCACAGCTTAGGTGCGGTGCACTGTGGCTTTGGGGCCGGGACAGCAATGCAGGAGACTGCAGACAGCAGGGACAGAGGAGTGTGATGGGGTCTTCTGCTGGAGGGGGAATCTGAGAGTGATGCCAGGGCCAGGTTCCCAGGGTTTGAGTCTCCCTAACCTGACCCCTGTAGGCCAGGTGCACAGTGAGGGCAGATATACAAGGGGATATGAGTTAGGGGAAACAGTCCCTCAAGTGTCAGGCTGTGTTCCTTGTGAAGCAGCCAGATGGAAGATGTTAACTGTGCAGATGGACTCAATCTCCAGGCCATGGGTCTCAGCCTTGGACACCAGGCACAGTCCAGTCATCAGATCCGATGACTTTGATTCTTCTTTAAAAACAGCTTCATTGGGGGTGACTGGTAATGGCTAAACCAACATGAGATGGTACAAATGGTAATTTTCTGTGTGACTTATGATCCACCACAGAGCCATAACATGCTGAGGCTGCAAGCTTCACAGGTTGGTTCTCTTACCCCCACCCTCAGCCCTGCAACTCCCAGGCTAAAGACCTGCTTTCTCCAGCTGTATTATCTAGAACTTCATGTTAATGAAATCATCTGCTCTGTATGGTCTGGCTTATTCTCCCTGCCCTGGCTACTGGTTTTGCCCTGCTGTTGCCTTTCTCAGCAGCCACACCTCCTCATGGCCAGGTCGCATTCTGGCTGCGGGTGGATCAGGGTTTGTTGACCCATCACCTGGAGGACATTTGGGAGCCCAGTTTTGGGGGCAGCAGTAACCATTCCAGGACATGTGCTGTATGAACATCTACATATTTCCTGTCTGTCATCCACACACACCCAGGAGTGGAGTGGCTGGGTCACAGGGTATTCGTGCAATGACCTTTGTAAGAATTTGCCAGGCAGCTGCCACCTCTCCTGCTATCTCTGCTGCTCCATCTGTTTTGGTCCTAAGGTCCCCTTATCTCCTTAACACCACAGACCTTTCCTTTCTACATGATGAACATCTCTTCCTTCACATTTCTTACCTGTAAGCCTGCTCTGATGCCCTCTGACCAACTCAGGCCCTGTGCTTGGGTATCACACAGGCCCCTCTTGTAGTACCCTGCACACCAGAGGGCCTTGAGGGAGGAAACTTTCTTAGCATCTGGCACCTGGAAGGACTCCTGATACACAGAGACCTTCAGAGCACATTCCTCACAGAGTGAATGGTGTGACATGGTGCCCCTTGAGACAAGGCTTATTCTGACATGTCCCTTTTCCAGACTCCCGGAGCTGACACCTGTCCCTTCCGCCTTCCCTGGCCCTGTTCCTGCTTTGGAGCCAGGCGAGCCCATGCCATCCAGCCAGGTGAGGCTTCCTAGGAGGTAACTCAGGTTTCCTTCCTAACTCTGGGATTGGGAGCCAAAGATAAACTCTGGATGTGGAGGCCTTGAGGCTGATGTCAGTGGCAGGGTAACTGGGGGGCAGGCACTAGGGAAGAAGGGGTGGAGCCAGGCAGAGGGTTCCATGCATGTATAATGCTGTGCTGGCTTGCAGGTGCGGTGGCCCGATGGCCAGGCTTCCAGTGATGATTTATGTGGGGCCAGGATGCTCCTTGAGTTTTCCGGGGCAGCCTGGGCTGAGCTGCCCATCTGAGCCAGGCCAATGCTCCAGGACAACAGGTGTGGACATTTGGCCATTCAACACAAGTTACAGAGCTTTATTCTAATGGAAAAAGGAGGTTCCCCATGTTTCTTGGGGAATTCCACTGAGGAGCGTCATGGGCCCCTTGGCTTCTGCCATGTTTGGTTGGCAGCTCCCAATTATGGAAGAGGCATTTGAGAAATGTTCTTGAGAATAGAAGTTGAAGGTGGATGTGTTCCCTTCAGGCAGTGGCAGATTGTAGGATGTGGCACTTGTGCAGGTTGTGGACAGAGAAGCCCTTTCTAAGGACAAGAGACTGTTCCACTGCCAGCCTTCTTTTCCAACTGTCCTGTGACAGTCCAGACTGCCAGCCAGTTAACCTGGTGAGTGAGGTGTGGGTAGCCATCACAACACTTCAGAGTCTGTGGGGCTTCTATGAAGAGGCCCCGTGTTGGTCCAGCAGGTTGGAGTAGGTGCATTTCATTCTTAAGTTGTAATTCATTATGTTTCCTAAAGAAGTGTTCTGTTCAATTAAATTAAAGTTGAGTGTTCTAAATGTCTCATTTTTATTTAGTTAACTGTATTCTGCAGATCTGTCTTATCACTCTCTCAGTCCCTGGCCAGCATTTCACATTAACCCATTCATCACAGCCTTTTAAGGGATATCCACATCATTTATGATGTTTCCATTTCATAAGCAACATCATTATGGACATGTCAGCCATGTGCTCTTTACCCAAGTGTCACCTTGTAGTCACGAGCAAACATCCTGATGATGGAAGTGGCCATGCCCAGGCACATAGGGCACCAGGGGCCATGTGAGGTGCATGCCATGGGATATGTGACTACCTGACACTCTGGACTGTAACCTCTACGTGGTTTGTGTGATACAGTGGGAACTAACATTCATGCACTCTGGGCTCAAAGGATAGTGGGGAAACAGCAGGCAGTCATGGGCAGCTGCCCATAGGATGTGAAAGAGTGCCAGGTGAGACCTGGGATGTGTGGAGCCAGGGCTTGAATAAGGAAACATTGAGCTCCCTGGAGTGGGCACATCTCAGCTGACACCACTGAGCTCAGCCCCTACAGCTGTGCCCATCTTCACTCCAACCTGAAGACCTGGGAACACTTGCACCTTACCCTCATCACCAACCACACGTCGTAACATCAAGAATAATAGGTGCTTCCACCAGAGACATTTTCATATTCATTGTCCCCCCAAACCACCCATCTTTCAGTATTAAATGTTTACATTAAAATAGCAAAATTACAAAAACATATAGATACAAAGATTTTTTCTTTGTATTACATATGTATCTTGTTATACATATTTGAGTGTCAGTTACCTGTTGCCCCATCTCTAATACTTCTATGTGTTTCTCTCAGGTACAGAATTCTTCTACAGTGGTTGAAATCAGATCACTGATACTTGAGTACTCATCTTTTAATTGCCACACCCTATTAAAGTTTAATGAATTTTCCCAATCATGCCCTTAATTGTGAACAGTTCCATCCTATATCTCATGCTGCACCTATGCATCATGTCCTTGAGCTTGGAACAGTCCTAGGTTTTGTTGGACTTCCATGACCTTAACAGTTTTTGAAAATTACAAGCCAGTCATTCTGCAGAATGTCCCTCAAAGTGGCTGTCTGACGTTCTCTTGTAATTAAGGATATGCATTTTTGGAAAGAATATTCCAGAAGCAATGCTGGGTCCTTCTGGCATGTAGTAGCACACAATTTTGATCATCTCAATGATGACAGTTTTGACTCATAAAACACTCAAGGCTCAGTCTCAGTGCCAGAAACCCCATCTGTTAACAAAGTTTTCGTCAAACTTCCAAACAGGCTCATGTTGATGTTGGTTTTCAGGTGACCCAATTGGGTGGCATGGTAAGAAAGAAAACGAGAAGAAATTGGGGCTCGATAAAGGGTCTCAACACTGCTAATGATGGAGATTTTATTTTCTAGGCTAGTGTGTGGAGGCTGTTGGTAGTTCTCATGCATGTGAAGTGACAGGATTAGATGCCTGATTTAGAAAGGTTGGTCTGGTCCCAATGTGGACTGGATGCCAAAGGGACAGGTAGCAGAGAGACAAGGCAGTTGTAGGCCTGAGCTGAGGTAGGGATCATGAGTTGGCAGAGGAGCAGTAGTTTAAAGACTAGAGAGAGGTTGTGGTTGATGATGCGCTGAAGGGGAAGCCAGCACAGGTTCGAGGGTTAGTGACTAGGATGAGCTTGGCTCTCTGGACACTAGTAGGAGAGCTCATTCTGCTAAAATAACACTTTGTGAAACTGAATTTATTCAGCCTGCAGAGGATGAAGGACAAAGGAAAGAGGGAGGGAGAGAAGCTGATCACATGTTGAGATGGAGCTAAACACCCCATGTCACTGGGTGGTGGGACAGGGGGACAGCAGTGTGCCTCCCTTACACACAAGAAACTTATGAAAAGGATCTTCCAAAATAGAGGAAAACAGAGGCAGATGGAGGAATTAAAATGATGTCACAGGACCCAGTGGCCCTGCCCGTTCAAAGTGCGGCTGAGCCTTCATCCAGCCTTAGTGACTGATGTGCACAGGTGCAGCAGGTCTTTCCCACAGAACCCATCTGGGGTATGTAGGCTGTGCCAGCCCCTTGCCTCAGGGGCCTGGGACAGTAGCCATGGGGCAGCTTCATAGGTCACCAGGGCAGAGGACCTGAGCAACATTGCAAGTGACGGTTCCAACAAATAGGGTTCATTTTCCCCCTAGGTTTGTAGGAGCAGGTGCTGCCATTCACGTGGGGACTGAGGCTCCAGTCTCCCCCAGGTGGCTCTGCAGGTAGGGTGTGGTCCTTGGGTTGGACTGGAACTGGAACTCAGCCATATGGCCCCAGCTTATAAGTGGGTCCAGGGATGGCCTAAACAGACAGTCGATTTGGGATCCAGGTTCAGGGCCAGGCTTTGCTGCCACCCATACCTGGAGTCCAGGTGGATGGTTGCCTGAGGCTGCAGCTGGGTCTCAGGTGCAGGCTGTTTCATTGTTTTTCAGCTTTGAGAGGCTACAAGTGGCAGATGGCTCAGATGGCTTGGGCTGCAGAACCACTGGGAGTTGTCAGGAATGTGTCCAGCGAATAAGTACTGGACTTTGTGTGTCCTGGCTGCAAATTAACCAGGGCTGGGAAATAACCAAATGTTGAGCAAGCAGGACTGAGACAACTGAAACCAGCCAGGCGGAAGACCAAGGTCCATGAAAAATATGTCAGGCCAGATGCCTGCTCCACAGTTGCACTAATGTAACAAGAGACCAGACAGCAAACACAGGGACTAGAAACAAAAACCCCTGTGACTTAGCACCCTGGGTGCTTCTGTGTCCTGAAGGGAATGTCAAAATGCCATTTCCCTAACCCAAATAAACCTGCTTTGCCTCTTCTCTGGGGTTGGCAGTTTGTGTGACAGCAGCATCATTCACCCTGACATTTTGGCGCCGAAACCTGGGGGGGCAAGTTGGATTGGGCATGACCTGTGCACCCCCCCTCTCACAATGGGGCAGGTGGGACCCTGTCCCTTCCCTATTGACCCACCATCATCCAGAGACTCACCATTTGGACTTGAACCTTGCTGTGACTGGCATTTCCTCCACCCTAGACACTGATCTTTGCCTATTTCATTCCGAGTCTAGTTTGTCTCTTTAGGACAAATCCTTGTTCCAGGTTGGTTTTCCCTTGAGCCCACATTGGCACTTGTGGACCTCCAGGATTCAGGGACACCCATCTCCTAGAGGCCCCGTCTCTTGCGTGGGGACCAGAGACTGAACAGTAGATGCCCCTTGATTCTCTTGGCTATCCCTGTAGTTCTTGGACTCCATCTTTGGTCTCTCAGTTTGCCAGACATGGGGACTTCTCATCCTCTGCCTGCCAAAGACACACCTTTAGAGTGTCTGTGCAGAAATTTACAAACTCTCCAACTTGGTTCAGGAGGTCAAGTTAAAAAAGAAATTCTTTTTTTTTTTTTTTTTTTTACCATTTTCTAGCCTCAACATCATCTTTTTATTGTATTTAATTTTATTGTTGTATTACATCCATCCCCTTTTTGCTCCCCTCTGACCCCTCCCCAACCACCCATTCCCCCCAAAGTCAATCCCACCTATTGTCCATGTCCATGGTTCCTTTATACTAGGTTCTTGTCTAAACTGCTCCCCTTCCTTGCCTCTTCTTCCCCCCTCCCCCAACCCCCTTCCCCCTCAACACTGAAGGCCTATTCACTGTATTCATATATTTGGTTCTGTTTTGCTTATTGTTAGTTTTGTTCATTATTGTCCTGTAATGGGTGAGATCATATGATATTTGTCCTTCACTGACTGGCTTATTTCACTAAGCATAATACTCTCCAGTTCCATTGATAATTAACATAGGTGGCAGGAAAATGACACATTTGACTTTCAAATTCTCACTGACCTTGAAAATTTTCTTCAGTGTAATGACAAGAGGTTCCCTATGCCCAGGCTTTCTGGGCTCTGTGCAGTTTCCCTTTGCTTTGCTCTCCTTGTTCTGCTTTTCAATTTCTCTTGGATAATCAGGGCCCTCCCTCATCGAAGAAGTCTCCACATCCCCTTGTGACATCTTCCTTTACAGATCCCAAGCCACTGGACCTCTCACCGCCACCGTAGGCACTCCCTCCTCCTGCTCCCTTCTCTATTTCCTCTATCCCACCTCAAGTACAGAAGTCTCTACTCCTGATCCTTTTTTCCCCCCTGAGTCCTTGACTGAGAAACATTCTCCTCCCCCTACAGATTCCATGCCGGCTCCCACTTCTCTCATTTCTCCTCCTCACACAGGGACCCTCTGAAAACCCAACTTCTTTTACAAGCTTCTTTTATGGAGGCCATTCTAAAGTTTACTAATCTGGACCCCAACTGGGAAGAGGGCAGAGTATATCTTAACACCTATTTTATTGCCCAGTCAGCTCCAGATATCAGACAGAAATTACAAAAACTAGAGGAGAGGCCTAAAACCTCTCAGAAGGATTTAATTTGGATCACCTTCCAAGTCTTTAACAACAGAGAGGAGGAGGCAGACAAAAATCTAAACAAAAGGACTGGCAAAAGTTTTTAATGTTAGCCATCACCTGTAAGGATCAGCCAACACAGAGCCAGGACAAGGGGCAAAAATGTCCATTAAAGGGGCCACTCAGATCCTGCTTCAAGTGCAAGCAGACTGGCCACTGGGCACCAGACAGGCCCATGTTTTCCCTGGGGCCTTGCCCCATCTGCCAACAGAATGAGCACTGGAAGGTTGACTGCTCTCTGGCCTCCAACTAGGGGATAGCCAAGCCAGCCCATCCTAAGTCTACACAGTGGGAAATGGTTGAAGACTTCAGCACCCCCCATCTGTTGGTACTTGCCACTGATGAATGACAGTGCCTGGGCTCAGAGCCCCCATCCCTGACCATCTGAATGGCTCGGCCCAGGCTAACTACGGTGGTAGCAGATAAGGTTTCTTGTAGACACTGGGACAATCTACTCCATACTCATTGAACATGTGGGTAGTTTGCATCCCTCTCCTATCTCTCTTGTAGTCGACAGGGTCTATACCACGCCTTTCATTACTAATATCCAGGCTTGTACACTAGGGTACATGATCTTCACTCATTCCTTCTTGGTGTTACCAAATTGCCCAGGATCCCTTCTGGGCAGAGATGTCTTGGCCAAATTAGGGGCTGCTCTGTCCATGCACCCTAAGGTAGAGGTCCTGCCTAACTTTATCCTGTTGCTCACAATAGCCAGAGAAACTTCCTTAGAAGGCACATCCTACCATTCACTAAGCAGAACCATACATATTAATCCTCTGGTGTAAGACACTTGAGCACTCAGCTGTGGCTCATTACAACTAGCCATTCTGAGTTTCTCTTAAACCTGTGGTGCCATTCCCCCATCTAATACAGTACTCCCTTAGACTGAAAGCCATGCATGGCCTCAAGCCAGTAGTAGTCTGCTGACTTCTGAAAGCCAGACTCCTCCAAACAGCTAGGTCACCGGCCAACAGCTTGATTGTCGCCATTAAAAAACCAAATGGGACTTATTGCCCAGCCCAGGACCTCTGGACAGTTAATGCAGCCACCATGCCTCTTGCTCCTATTGTGCCCAATCCTGACAATCTACTGTATTCAGTTCCGGCCAACACCACCATTTTTACAGTCCTGGATCTTAAAGGTGATTTCTTTAACATCCCTCTCAGTGTTGAGGCACAAGACTTGTTTGCCTTCACTTGGATAGACCATGATACAGGGAAAGTTCAACAATATACTTGGACTGTCCTGCCACAAGGCTTCAGGGACAACACCCATCTTTCTGGGAGCCTTGGCAAAGGACTTAGCACAACTTAACTTGGCCCCCAGCCATCTCATACAATATGTATATGACCTCTTGTGTAGTCCTTCAAAAGGCATCTCACAACAACACACAGCCATCCTCCTCAACTTCTTAGCCAATAAGGGATACCAAGTTTCCGTTGCCAAAGGACAATTTAATAAGCCAAAGGACACATATATTAGACTCACTTTAACACAGAATCAAAAGGACTAACTTCTAATCAGAGGGTGTTAATAGAAGGACTCTGATTCCCCAAAACTAAAGGGGATCTTCTTACGTTTTTTAATTTAATTTTATTGTTGTTTTACATTCATCCCCATTTTACTCTCCTCTGTCCTCTTCCCCACCCACCCACTCCCCCACAAAGTCAATCCCACTTGTTGTCCATATCCATGGTTCTTTGATACTAGTTCCTTGACTAAATTGCTCCCCTTCTTTGCCTCCTTCTCTCCCATCCCCTTCCTCTCTGCCCACTTAAGGTCTATGCATTATACTCATGTATTTGGTTCTATTTTCCTTATTTGTTTTGTTCATTATTGTCCTGTAATGGGTGAGATCATATGGTATTTGTCTTTCACTGACTGGCTTTTTTCACTAAGCATAATACTTTCCAGTTCCATCCATGTTGTTGCAAAGGGTAGGAGTTCCTTCTTTCTTTCTGTTGTGTAGTATTCCATTGTGTAAATGTACCAAAGTTTTTGGGCCCAATCATCCACTGATGGGCACTTAGGCTGTTTCTGGCACTTGGCTATTGTAAATAGTACTCCTGTGAACACAGGGGTAAATAGGTTCTTATTAAGTTGGTGTTTCAGGGTTCTTTGGGTATAGTCCTAGTAGTGAGATTGCTGGATGAAAAGGCAATTCCATTTTTAGTTTTTTAAGGAAACTCCATACTGTTTTCCATAGTGGCTGCACCAGCTTACATTCCCACCAACAGTGCACCAGGGTTCCCTTATCTCCAGATCCTTGCCAGCACTTGTTGTTTTTTGATTTGTTGATGATTGCCATTCTGACAGGTGTGAAGTGGTATCTTATTGTGGTTTTTATTTGCATCTCTCTGATGGCTAGTGATGTTGAGCATTCCTTTCATATGCCTCTGGGCCCTTTGTATATCTTCCTCAGTGAGTTTTCTGTTCAGGTCCTTTGCCCATTTTTTAAATTGGGCTGTCTGTCTCCCTGGTGTTGAGTCGCATTAGTTCTTTTTATGTTTTGGAGATCAAACCCTTGTCTGAGGTGTCATTGGCAAATATGTTTCCCCATACAATTGGTTCCTTTTTAATATTGCTGGTATTTTCTTAAGTTGAACAGAAACTTTTCAGTTTGATATAGTCCCATTTGTTGACTTGTTCTTTTATTTCCTGTGCCCTTGGTGAAGTATCAATAAACATTTCTGTGTAGGATATCTAAAATTTTACTGCCTATATTTTTCTCTAGGACCTTAATGGTGGCACTGCTTATGTTTAAATCCTTTATCCATCTTGAGTTTATTTTGGAGCATGGTGTAAGTTGGTGGTCTAGTTTTATTTTTTTGCATGTCGATGTCCAGTTCTCCCAAAACCACTTGTTGAAGAGACTATTTTTACTCCATTTTACATTCCTTTCCCCTTTGTCAAATATTAATTGATCACAGAGTCCTGGATTTATTTCTTGGCTTTCTGTTCTGTTCCACTGATTTATATGTCTATTCTTATGCCAATACCAGACTGTTTTGATGACAGTAGCCTTGTAGTATAGTTTGATATCAAGTATTTTGATATCTCCTATCTTGTTCTTCTTTCTCAAGATTGCTGATGCTATTTTATTCATGGACATTTTTGGCTCCATATAAATTTTTGAAGTATTTTTTTCTATCTCTGTGAAGTTTGTCATTGGTATTTTAATTGAGATTACATTGAATCTATATATTGCTTTGGGTAGTATGGACATTTTAATGATGTTAATTCTTCCCATCCATGAACATGGTATATGCTTCCATTTATTTGCATCTTCCTTGATTTCTTTCTTCAGTGTTCTGTAGTTTTCTGAGTACACATTTCTTACCTCCTTGGTTAAGCTTATTCCTAAGTACATTATTTTTCTTGTTGCTATGGTAAATGAGATTAGTTTTCTAGCTTCTGTTTTGGATATTTCATTATTGGTATACAAAAATGCTTTTGATTTCTGGATATTAACTTTATATCCAACTATTTTGCTAAATTTGCTTATTAGGTCAAGTAAGATTTTGGTGGAGTCTATCAGGTTTTCTGCATACACTTTCATATCATCAGCAAATAATGACAGTTTGACTTCCTCCTTTAACAATTTGGATATCTTTGATTCCTTTTTCTTCTCTGATAGCTATGGCTAGAACTTCCAAGACAATGTTGAACAGAAGTGGAGAAAGTGGACAGCCTTGTCTTGTTCCTGATTTTAGGGGGAAAGCTTTAAGTTTTTGCCTGTTGATTATGATGTTGGCTTCAGGTTTCTCATATATGACCTTTATTATGTTGGAGTATGCTCCCTCTATTAACATTTTGCTGAGTGTTTTGATCATAAGTGGTTACTGTACTTTATCAAATGCTTTTTCAGCATCTATTGATATAATCACATGGATTTTGTCTTTCAATTTGTTCATGTGGTGTATTACATTTATTCATTTGCAAATGTTATACCATCCTTGCATCCCTGGGGTGAAACCCACTTGATCATGGTGTGTGATCTTTTTAATGTATTGCTGGATCCAGTTGGGCAATATTTTGTTGAGAATCTTAGCATCTATGTCCATCAGAGATGTTGGCCTATAATTTTCTTAGTTGTGTCTTGACCTGGTTTTGGGATTGGAATAATATTACCCTTATAGAAAGACTTTGGGAGTCTACCCTCCTCTTGGATTTTTTGAAATAGGTTGAGAAAAATGGGAGTTCTTCTTTAAATGTTTTTAGAATTCACCTGTGTTGCCATCTGGTCCGGGGCTCTTATGCTTTGGGAGACTTTTTATTACTTCTTCAATTTCCCTGGTTGTTATTGGCCTATTCAGGCTTTCTGCTGCTGCTTGGTTCAGTTTTGGTATATTATACATTTCCAGAAATGTGTCCATTTCACCCACTTGTCATATTTCTTGTCATATAGTTGTTTGTAGTAATTTCTTACACTCCTTTGTATTTCTGAAGTATCAGTTGTGATTTCTCCTCTTGTCATTTCTGATTCTGTTTATTTGGGTCCTTTATCTCTTTTTCTTGATGAGTCTGGATAAAGGCTTGGCACTTTTGTTTCTTTTTTCAAAGAACCAGCTCTTGGACTTACTGAGTCTTTGAATTGTAGTTTGAGTCTCTAATTTACTTAATTCTGCTCTAATCTTGATGATCTCCTTCCTTTTACTTGCTCTGGGCTTTGTTTGTTGTTGCTCCTCTAGTTCTTGCAGCTTTAGGGTTAGGTTGTTTGTATAAGCTTCTTCTATGTTCTTTAGATAAGTCTGTATTGCTATGAATTTCCCTCTGAGAACTGCCTTTGCTGTGTCCCATTGTTTTTGTACTGTTGTGTATTCATTGTCATTTGTTTTCAGAAACTTTTTGGTTTCATCTTTGATCTCATTTTTAACCCATTCATTACTTAAAAGCATGAAATAGATTGTTTTTGTTTTTTTCCCTTCAGGTTAGTTTCTAGTTTCAGTCCATTGTGATCTGAGAAGATGCTTGGTATGATTTCAATTTTCCTGTATTTGTGGAGGCTTGTCTTGTGACCTATCATGTGATCTATCTTGGAGAATATTACATGTGCATTTGAAAAGAATGTGTATTTTGCTTCTTTCGGGTGAAAGGTTCGATATATATCAGTTATGTCCATTTCCTCTAGAGTGTTGTTCAATGCCACAATATCCTTGGTGTTTTTTTGTTTGTTTGTTTGTTTGGAAGATCTGTCCATTGCTAATAAAGGGATATTAAAATCCCCTACTGTTAGTGTGTTGCTGTCTGTATTCTTCTTGAAGTCCTTCAAGATTTTTTATATATTTGGAAGCTCCAATGTTGGGTGCATATATGTTTACCAGAGTTTTATCTTCCCTTAAGTATTATGAAATGTTCTTCTTTATGTCTTTTTATGGCCTTCATCATAAAATCTATTTCATCTGAAATAAGTATTGCTACTCCAGCCTTGTTTTTCATGTCCATTTGTTTAATACATATTTTTCCATGCCTTTACTTTCAATCTGTATCAACCTTTTGTTCTGAGGTGAGTTTCTTGAAGACAGCATTTATGTGTGTCTTGGTTTCTTATCCATTCAGCTACCCTATGTCTTTTGATTGGCTCATTTAATTTTTTTACATTTAAGATTATTATTGATTGATACTTATTTTTTGCCATTTCCCCACTTTGTACCTGTGTTCCTCTCTGTCTGTCTCTGTCTCTTTTGTTTTGTTTTGTTTTTCCTTAAAGCAGACCCTTTAGCTTTCCTTGCAATGCTGGTTTGGTAGAGATGTATTCTTTTAGTCTTCTTTTGTCTGGGAAACTCTATTTCTCCTCCGATTTTAATTGAGAGCCTTGCTGGGTAGAGTATTCTTGGTTGCAGGCCTTTGTGTCCCATTACTTGGAATATTTTTTTGCCATTCCCTTCTGGCTTGTATTGTTTCTGTTGAATAATCATTTGATAAGCTTATCGGAGCCCCCTTATATGTCATTTGCTGTTTCTCTCTTGATGCTTTTAGAATTTTCTCTTTATCTTTGAAATCAGCCATTTTAATTATAATGTGTTTTGGAGTGGATCTGTTTGAATTCATTCTCATTGGGACCTTCTGTGCTTCCTAATCATGAGTGATGTTTTTGCTGGTCATGTTAGAGAAATTTTCTATCATAACTTTTTTGAACAGGTTTTCCATTCCTTGTTTCTCTTCTCCCTCTGGTATCCCTACAATACGGATATTATTGTGTTTCATGTTATCCTGCAGCTCTCTTAAAACCTCTTCATTCCGGCCTTTGGAAAAAAACAAACAAACAAACAAAAAAAATCTCTTCATTCCTGTTCAGCCTTTTTTCATTCTCTTGCATTGCCTTGGAATTTTTTCCAATGTTGTCTTCCAGCTCTTTGATCTGATCCTCTACTTCCTCTAGCCTGCTGTTGATTCCTTCTACTGCATTCTTCAATTTAGAAATTGTATTCTTCATTTCCTCCTGGCTGGTTTCTGAGTCCTTTTTAATCCTGTTGTAAATCTCATTAAGTTTCTTTTAGCTTCCCTGTAGTTGTTTTTAATTTCCCTGGAGTTGTTTGTAGTTTTCTTTGAGCTTGCTAAGCTCCTTGAGCTTCTCTATCATCATTATTTTGAATTCCATATCTGATAGATTGTGTGCCTCTGTTTCATTCAGTGATCTTTCTGCAGATTCCTCCTTTCCTTTTGGTGATGGATTGTTTTCCCCAACCCCATCTTAGGTTTGGTTGTAATCCAATCAGACTGTGATCAGCTGCAGGCTCAGGGACTGCTAGTCTGGAAAGATTTATTTAGACATAATCCTATTGGTCTGTGATTCATTACCCGGCTCAGATGCAGCTTGGGGTGACAGACTCATTCTGCTGTAAATCAATAAATCAGCTACCAAACTCAGGCCCTACTGTGCTAGACAGAGAGGTTCAATTGTAATCCAGTGCATCAGCCACCAGCTCAGGTACAGTTTGGTGGGACAGTTTCAGATGTAAATCAATGAATCTGTGATAAGCCACCGGGCTCAGGCGCCACTGGGCTAGGCAGCCAGATCCAATTATAATCCAATGAATCTGTATTCAGCCATCTGGCTCAGGTGCTGCTGGGCTAGACAGCAAAGTACAATTATAATCCAATGAATCTGTGATCAGCTGCCAGGCCCAGAGGCCAGTGGGTTGGCCAAACCAACTAGGTTGTGAACCAATGAATCAACAATCAGCCAACAGGCTCAGTTGCCACTGTGTGGGGCTAACTGTCTGACCCAGCTGCAAGTCACAGAGTTTGTAATCAGTTGCTAGGCCCAGGCTCTGCTGAGCAAGAAGGACTGACCCAGTTGCAAAGCAATGACTCCATGATCAGCCGCCAAGTGTACACGCTGCCTCATGGGGCTTACTAACCAACCCAGCTGCAAGCCAGAGAGTCTGAGCTCAGCTGCCAGGCCCAGGCACTGCTGGGCAAGAAACACCTCTTCAGATGTCAACTATTGTGTCTATGTTCAGACAGGGCAGGGCAGGAGAGGTTTATTTAGATGTAAATCAAGGAATTGTGATCTGTGGCCAGGCTCATGTGCTGCTGGGTGGGGCAGACTGCTTCCAGTGGGCAGGGCTATGAGGACCCTCCTATGGAAGCCACTGGGCACAGAGCAGTCTGCCCTAGGTGTGGACGATGAGTCAGCATCAGGATCCCCACAGCCGCCTCCCCACTTCTTTCCTTGCCACCACCACAAACTCTCCCCATGCATCTCCAGTCCTCTCTGCCTTCCCTCTGCTGGAGCCCAGGATAGGTGGCTGCCAATGTATTGTCGCTGTGGTCACCCTCATAGTTCTTTATCTCCAGCACTCTCTCAGGTCAGCAAATTCCACGGCTTTCCACCCTTCTCAGCTGGATGCTGCTCTGCTCTCCACCGTGTTGCTATAGCTGGGACACCCAGCTGGGGGACCAGATCCCACCTTTCTCAGGTGGAGCCTCTGGCTCCGTCCCTTTGGCTGCCACCTCCAGTGGGGCCCCAGCCAGCCCTTTCATGTCTCTGTGTTTCCTACCAGTCCTGTTGTGATGAAGCAGCCTCTTCTGTTTTGTCTGTGGTTATAGGACTTCTTTCCAGCTGGTGTTCTGTTGGTAATTCCAGCAGACTTTTTCTCCAAAAAGGAGATTGGTGCAGCTCCACTTACTCCTCCATCATCTTGCTGAAACTCTTCAGTTGGGATCTTCTTTCTTTTCTGGGCTTAGCCAGCTTTTTCTGAACCTGGGTTCCAGCCTTCCGGGCCTTGGCTAAGCCCCTTTATCAGGTGACCACTGGTGGCTTGTGTGATCCACTGGATCCCTCCTCCAGTCTTTAAAGGGGCCTTTACCCATCTCCATCAGGCATTCATTTCAGCACCAGTGATAGCTCTCCCAGATCCTGAAAAACTGTTCTATCTTTATGTTCACTCTAACCATGGCTTTACCCTGGATGTCCTCACCCAACACTCAGGAAGTCAACCAAATGCCCATCATCTGTCTGTCCAAGCCATTGGATTCATCCTTGCTTGGATGGCTACCTGCCTGTGAGTTTTAGCAGCAGCAGCTCTAATGGTTAAGGATACTTTGAAACTCATCTCATTTGCAGTTACCCATGTTGTGGCTTACCATTGAGGAAAAAACTTCACACATCAAGAGGTAGCTGCAGCTTTGCCCTCTTGGGTGCACTTCCTGCACACCTCCCTTCTGGAAAATCCAAATGTGCTTTTAGAACATGGCAGCTCACTCAATACAGCTCAATTCCTCCACTTCACACTCACCTTCCCACCTAGTGAACCATTGTGTGACTGTACGGTCATCATAGACACTTTTCTTAACCCTTTCCCTAACATACAGGACTTCCCCTTGTCCGATCCAGACCCTACTCGGTACATGGATGGCAACTTCCTGAAAGCCCTGAAACAAGAAGCAGGTTATGTCACTCATGATAGGGTCATAGAGTTTGGACCTTTGCCTCCATGGACCACCTCACAGCAAGCTGAGCTTATTGCTCTAACTCAGGCTCTCTGCAGGGCAGCAGGTACCAAGGTAAACATCTACACAGATTGCAAATATTCCTTCCACATTCTTCATTCCCAGGCCCCAATCTGGAGGGAGCGAGGTGACCTCACAGTGAAGCAGTCATCAATAATAAAAACTAATTATAAAGCTTTCACAGGCAGCCCAATTACCAAAAAATCTGCTGATCTCCATTGCTGAGGACACCAACAGGGCAGCTCTGGGGTGACCCAGGGCAATGCCAGAGCTGACAGTGAGGTCTGGACTCAAGCCCAACGAACCTTTGCTAAATTGTGCTTCTTGCTACCTCATGACACTCCCTCTTACACAGAACAGGAACAACAAAACTATGCTCTACATTGTGTAGCTGCTCTACACAATGGTTGGTTCACCCTCAATGGCTGTTATGTTGCCTCACACACATGAAGAAGACATTTCTGGACCTTACATTAGCAAATGCACCTTGGGCCTAAGGCTCTGACCAATCTACAGGCTCCCTCTCTACATAGCACCAAGCTTTTTAGCATGCTTACTAAAATTACCAGGCAATGCTCTACTGGTCAGAAGGAATAAGCATAGGGATCAATAAGGCCTCCACCATTCCCCATTCATCAAGCAAGGGGACAAATACCTGGGTAGGACTGATAAATTTATTTCACCAATACGCCTCCAGTTAAGAAAATTAAATATCTGTAAGTATTGGTAGACATCTTTTCAGGGTGGGTAGAGATATTACCCACCATGCCCAAAGGGTCCCTTGAGGTTGTCCAAATTCTACGAACTGAAATTATTCTAACATACGGGCTGCCTCTGTCCTTGCAGTCAGACAATGGCCCAGCATTTGTTTCCAAAATCACTTCACAGGTCAGTGCCTCTCTGGGATTAACTGGAAGCTTCATGTTCCCTATAGACCCCAGTCTTTAGGAAAGATAGAGTGCATGAATGGGCTTCTCAAAAGCCACTTAACCTGGCTTACTTCACTGGTTTGAGAATCCTGGCCTCAGTTGTTACCCACAACTCTTCTGTGCATCCATGCTTCCCCTCAAGAACCACATCAGTTTAGTTGATTTGAACTTATATATGGACAACCCTACACCTTGGGTAAATTACCTAACAATTCCGCTTCTTAGGAGGCTACCTCCCAGCTCTCATGGCCATAACACAAGCATTATGGGAACATGTGGACAGAATTCTGCCCAAATCCTGAGAAGGGGGCAATTCCCACTGTCCTGTGAGCCTGGGAGACTGGTATGTTAGAAAGTTTACCCATAAGCCTCTTACTCCAAGATGAGAAGGCTTATATCTGGTTTTTCTAACAACTCCTACGGCTGCAAAGCTTATGGGACAGGCAGCCTGGGTACATTTTTCTCACCTCAAGCGGGCCCATCTGGTAACCAAACTCCAGGAAGACATCACAGAGGACATGGGGCCCCCTAACGACAACAGACCTCCAAACTATAAGTGCACCTCTGTAGGACCCCTATGCCTGGCCATTTCCTGGTGGCATGACAAGACCAACCCCATGTGAAATTTCCTTCTGCATATTTGGTATCATGTATGTCTTATAGGTGATAAGCTTAGTGATCTTCTTTAACAGTGCCCTGTATGCTAGCTGGAATCAAAGTGAGTGTTGGGCAGGTTTCTCCCAGAGTTCACAACAAGTCCTTACCATTCCAGATTTTGACTATACTAACCATACAACTATGACACATCTATCTGTCCACCACCTTGGGTCATAATGTGTGGGAAAGTGCCTGTCATAGCTGCGGCATACTGTGTGCTCCAGGTGCTTGTCCTTGGCATGAACCCTGTGTTGATGTGTCCCTGTTATCCTGGGAACAGGGAGGAAGTTTGTATACGGGTGTACTGCCAAAGATCTCTAATGCAGAACCTTCTGATTTTGATTAATTGTGAAGTAGGTTGTATGATTCTTTTCTCATAACAATGGCATAGAAGATTTATGTAACTTGTTTATTCAGACACCTGCAATAAAAGGAGCAGGGAGTCCCCTAAGTTGGGGCCCTTTTGCCATTCACCCACCTTTGAGTGTGGTGTCTTATTTGTCTCATGACAGGTGGTGTGAGGAACCTCAGAGAGTCAATACACAGCTGGACTGTGGATAAGAGAAACTTGCAATCAGAGGTAAGTTGGCAAACTGGAAATAAATGGGCGATTGTTGCTTTCATAGTATCCTCTGATAGAAGCATGGGGAATTCCATGACTAGGGAACAGCAGATTTTAAAAAATCTTATTCATCAGCTCCTTAGAGCTACTGGGTGCAAGGTAAGAGATAAGCACCTTACCTCCTTAATGGAGCAAGTTAAGTATCATTGCCCTTGGTTTCCTGATAAAGGGACATTAGATATAGATGTTTGGAATAAGGTTGGACAGTGTTTGCAGCAGCAACAGGAAGCTGGGGGTAATGAAGGAGGCTGTTTTAGGAGCGTAGGCTTATGTGGCAACTGTGTTGCAGCCACTTCAGCCCACTGGAGCAGATGATGGTAGTGCAGCTGCCCCTTCTTTTCTCCACAATAAAGGAAAGGAGCTGGGGAACAAGGATAATGAAGAAGAGGAGGATGAAAGTCCTCCTCAGAACCCTTCTGCCCCACCTTGACCTAAGGATCTGGAGTCAGGGGATGAGATTGTACCTCCTGGGTGGCATAGGGAAGATGGGTTGTTCCCTGTTAAGTTAGGATCCACATCTCCCTGTTATGGCCCTCCAGGACAGGCCACTCCACTACCCTCTGGGGTGATGGCAGAATGCCGTAAGAAGGCCCAGAGAGAGCATGCACATGCCTTGTCTGGATGATTGGCACCAAAACTGGGGCCTGGCACCCAAAACCAAAAAAGCCTTTGCATGCATTCTTCTTGTATTTTTAGCAATAGATATTGCTTATTTTCAGGGCTGACATCAAGTTTTCTTTTTGGCATAAGTTTATATTTTAAAAAAATGAATAAAAAAAATTGAGGGAGTGGGGAGGAAGAGGCAAGGAAGGGAGCAGTTTAGACAAGAACCTAGTATAAAGGAACCATGGACATGGACAACAGGTGGGATTGACTTTGTGGGGAATGGGTGGGTGGGGAGGGGGACAGAGGGGAGCAAAAAGGGGATGGATGTAATACAACAACAATAAAATTTTTAAAATGTTGAGTAAATATATTTTTAATGGGTTAGGTTTTCATGACAAAAACCATGGAGATGATAAGTTAATGAAGTTTAAGAAAACAACCTTTTTTGCATAAGAAATTCTGGGTGAAAGCTTCCAGGGTCCAAAACCTGGGAGGAACTCTGTAACTGTTCACCAACTCCAGGAAGGGTTGAGGGAAAGAAGGAGGCTTGAGATGATGAGAGCCAGGGGCAAGTCCCCCAGCATGGAAAGTCTGCCTGTCACAGCCCAGAGGAGGTTGAGGGGCTGAACCAGCAGGGAGGTTAGGGGACCCTATCCCATCTATCATGGGCCCTAAGCACCTGCCCCTGACTTCTGATCTCACCAAAACTATGACCAGTATTGAGTTGCCTGAGTTAGGGTGATTTCCCCCTAGGTATCCCCCACCCCCACCCCAACCCACCTTGATAGTCCAGGGCTTGGCAAGAAGGACTGCTGCCTAGCCAGCCCTGCCACCTTCCTCCCTTTACCCCTCCTACCCTGCTCCTGCACCCTGCCGCCAAGAATTCAGCTGCAGGAGGGAACACACAGCAGCCATTGCCCCTGCTCTCAGGGTGCCACCCTTACTGGTGCCATCCATAGAGCAGGAAGGAGACCTGGACCAGAAGTTCCAGCTGCATCCTAGCTTCCCCACTGAGCTGAGCTAGTCACTTACCCTGTGTAGGCTCAGATTCCCTCTGGCTAGCAGAACTGAACAGTCTCTAAATCCAGCCCAGTTTCCAGGGTTTCAGGACCACTGAGTGGGTAGAGAGCAGTTCATTACATTATGTTTCTCCATGTCTATCCTCAACATGTGTTGTCTCTGGGGCACTGAAGCCTTATTTTTTAAAATGAGCAAATTACACTGCTTGACCTTCACGCTCTCTTTGCTCTAAGAGTTGATAATCTCATTTAGGTCTCACAACAGTTTTGTAAGGTAGATGGAGCAGGAATTTATAATCCCTATTAGAATAAGGAAACAGAAGGCCAGAGACCTTTGCTACCCAAAAGGTCAGGGTCAGAGCCAGAGCCAGAGGCCTTTTTCTACTCATTCATTTATTCCATATTTATCAAATGTCCTTGCCTTGATCGAGGCCTGATGTTCTCCAGAAGTTAGAGGCTAAGTTAGAGGCAGGACTGGCCAAGGAGTTAATCCTCGAGGTATTCATACCAATAAACTCTGGCAGACAGACATCACACACTTCCCAGAATTTGGCAGGGAGCAATTTCTTTAGGTTACTATAGATACTTACTCCCACTTTCTTCATGTGACATGCTCTAGGGGAGAAAGTACCAGAGATATTGAAAATCAGTTATTAAGCTGTATAGCTACAATGGGAAAGCCAGATAGCATTAAGACAGATAATGGACCAGGATACACATCACAAAGATTGAAGTTATTTTTTCAAACTTGGCAGATTCAGCATGTAACAGGCATTCCATATAACCTTACTGGTCAAGCTGTTATTGAACGAGCCCACAGGCTCTTAAAGCAAACTTTGAGCAAACAAAAAAAGGGGAATAGAGGTGAATCCCCTAGAGCAAGACTCCATATAAGCAGTATTCTTTAAATTTTGTGAATATTTTTTGATGAAGTTACTCCTACTGAGAAGTATTTTATTCCTATTAAGCAACTTCCCAGGCCATGGGTGTTATATAGAGAGCAGGAGGATTCCCACTTGGAAGGGACCAGTGGAGTTAATAACATGGGGAAGAGGGTATGCATGTGTTTCATCTCCTTCAGGCCCTGAGTGGCTTCCAGCGTGAAGAGTCAAGCCGTTTTGAGATGGTGGCTCAGTTCTTTGCCAAACCAGCAGATCAAGTTGAGTTCCAGATAGGGTCATTGCAATGCTGGCTTGAACAGATCCATTTATCTCTGGGTCTACGGTGATGTCTCAGGTGAATGCCTTGTTGAAGAAGAAGCTCAGCCACAGTCACATGGGGAGCACTGAAAAATCTCGACGAAGAAGCCACTTCCCTCCTCCAAATGCAGCAAAACATGCTAATTGGTGGAGGGTTACCCAGTCATTTTATGAGTAATGTTATAGTTCAGGTGGGGCTAACATGACACAGAAATGGGCAGATATTGTAGAGAAAGGTTGTTATAATGTCACTGTATGCACTCATCATCCATATGTCTTTGTCATATCTTTGAATCTCACTATTCAAAATATTGGTTCCCATCTGAATGTTAAGGTCTTAGATGGAACATACACTAATTGTATCATGGCTTCTAATGTCTCAACAATGGTTCAGGTTTTAATCTTTAGAAGGAATTCTGCAGCTTGGGTCCGTGTCAATATGACTCAGCCTTGGCAACCCCCTGGAGTTCTAGAACAATTACAGGGAGAATTACAATGTTTTCACCCAAAAAGAAAGCCATTTGTAGTTAGACTACTGGTAACCCTTTTCTCAGCTGTAGCTATTGCTGCTTCTCTTACTGTGTCAGGATTTGCATTACATACTTGTATTAAGATTGCCAATGGTGTTAATAATCATTTAGCTAATATGTCGCATCAGTGGGAAAAATAAGTAGAAATTGATCAACAAATTATGTATCATCTTAGTGCTCTTGAAGTCGCTGTTCAGTGGTTAGGGGATTGTTAGCAGGCTCTTGTCAGACAGCAGTTACTTGATTGTGACCAGGGTTTAAAAGAATTTGTGTTGCTAATTATACTCTTACTAACATGACTTGGGAGGAAGAGCACGATATGCTGCTCAATGTCTTTAATGACACGCTTGAAGGAAACATAGACTCATTACAGAAAGGAGTTCAGGCTCAATTACAGAGTTTTATAGAGCTCATACATGAGGATATCTGGAAAAACTTCAGGGAAAAGTTAAGCTGGATTGACCCTACTACCTGGTTTACATCTATTGTACCTAGTTCGTGGCTTCCAGCTATGCTCGTAGGTCTATTCTGCTTTCTCCTTGTTACCTTGTGTAGATCTCAGAGATGTTAATAAAAAAGGGGCACATGTGGGAAAGCACCTGTCATAGCTGTGGCACACTGTGTGCTCAAGGTGCTTGTCCTTGGCATGAACCCTATGTGGATGTGTCCTGGTTGTCCTGGGAACAGGGAGGAAGTTTGTATATGGGTGTATGGCCAAGGATCTCGAATGCAGAACCTTCTTACTTTGATTAATCATGAAAGATTGTATGATTCTTTTCTCATAGAAGATTTATGTAACTTGTTTATTCAGACACCTGCAATAAAAGGAGCAGGGGACCCCTAAGTCAGGACCCTTTGGCCATTCACCCATCTTTGAGTGTGGTGTCTGACAATAATGTGTACCTTCCTCACATTCCTCCTCCCTCTTGCTGCTCTCTCACACTCATACCCTGCTCTCCATTTGGATCCCTCCAGGTGGCGCTCCATTCTGCTTTTGGCCTACCAGACTTTATAGAATAACAATTATTGTAATCCTCAGTGTTGGATTTCCATGGCTTTGAATCCCTGAATCTGCACAGCTTTTCTCATACCAACCGATGCCTGGAAATCCATTAGTACTGCTCTGCATTGCACCAACTCTTGGAAACCAGACAACCCCTGGGTCCCTGCCCTCTGGAGGATGGAGGTCTTGGCTGAGCTATATTTTAAAAACCTCTCTGTTCTTGCTCACAAGTCTTTTCTGTTACAGAACCAGTCTTCACCAGGGTATCCATCCCCCAAGACCAGCAAGTTCCCATTTGTGTCTCCTGCTCTCAGGACCTAGGGCCTTCAACCCTGGTAGGCCACTTGCCAGCTCACTTGTGCAACTTCACAACCAATGTAACAAGCCAGGAGAAGCACAAGAATCACCCAACCTCCTGTCTAAAGCAGGCATCAAAATTTACACACACTCTATGGTTCACCGCTCTACCCCATCTAAGACCTGCCAGGATATCAATATACTCTTGTAGTGGATGCCCCTCTCTCTTGCCATTCCCCTTTGGCACTTCCAATTCAGGTTCCAGCACAACTACCATAAACTGTCTAATCTCACTCTCAACCTGCAAGGTCCCTTTGCCACAACTCTACAATTCCCAACCCAATCCAGGGAAGGATCTGGGCAGAAACCGTCTCAGTCTGGGAGAAAGAGATCCAGATGGTTCCCATAAGGGATGCTGGGAACAGATACGGGGTGCTCAACACAGGCACAACTCAGCAACCCTCCAACTAGCCTATTGCCTACACCTTTAGATCTGTGTCAGACCCTCAGGAGTCTTCTTCATCTGTGGATCACAGGCCTACCTTTGCTTGCCCACCAGTTGAACAGGGACCTGCACCTTAGCCTTCCTAGCTTCCTCCTTACAGGTGATGTCCCCAGACTCTGAAATCCCTATCTCCCTTTCCACTGCAGTAAGAGTAAAATGATCCCCAATATTAATCCCCATTCTGGCTGCCCTTGGCACCAGGGCTGGGAACTTCCCTTAAATACCGCTGGGAATTATCCCTAGAACTCGAGCAAAGCCTAGGATACCACACAGGTTATTTCTGAGCTTCAAAAACAAGTCAACTCTCTGGCTGGAGTTGTTGTTCAAAACAGAAGGGCTCTAGACCTTCTAAGAAAGGGGGTACTTGCACATTTCTGGAGGACACAATCTGGAATAGTACAAGATATGGTTAAGCTGCTGATGGATTGGGCCACCCAATTAAAGGAAAATATCAGCAATCATGGGGTGCATGGTCCGACCTAGCCTCCCTGTTAAGGGCCATTCTTCTACCCCTTCTGCCACCCCTGCTAATGCTGCTCTTGGTTGTTATCCTAGGACCTTGCCTCCTGTGACTCCTCATAAGCTTCATCAAAAGAACAGTTAGTTGATGCTGCTACTGCACAAATGACTCATGCTTTCCTGTTCTTGTCTAATACAAGAAGTTACCATTATCTTCCTGCCCACCATCCTCCTACACTACCTGAAGAACCTGGGCCCACTGGGTCACTAGACTTCCAAACAACACCCCTGCTCAGCAGGAAGCAGCCAGACCAGTGCTGGTGCCCCAAATTTCCTCTTACCCTGGACCCTGGTAGCACTGTCGCCACTTTTTCTCATTTTGTTTTTCTTTATCATTATCAAAAGTTTGGGAATATCAGATGAATGAAAAGAACTGGACTTCCTGTATCCTGGCCGCACCTTAACCACAGCTGGAAAATAACCAAACATTGTACAAAAGCAGGACTGAGACAACTGAAACCAGTCAGGTGGAAGACCAAGGCCCTCAAAACACATGTCAGGCTGAGGCAAAGAAAAGGAGTAGTTTAATCAAGGAACTAGTATGGAAGAACCATCAACATGGATAACAAGTGGGATTGACTTTGGTGGGTATTGGGTGGGTGGAGAAGGGGACAGAAGGGAGTAAAAAGGGGATGAATGTAATGCAACAACAATAAAATTAAATTAAAAAGGAAAGAAACATGTCAGGCTGGATGCCTGCTCTGCAGCTGCACAAATGTAGCAAGAGAGACCAGACAGCAACAAATATAGGGACTAGATATATAAAACCTCTATGCAGTTACCTTGATTGACCACACTGCATGATGTTCATGCCCTTGTCTGACAGCAGGTGCCACACCCAGGTCTCTGTACTTTTCAGGCTGCCCAACTATTGGACAGATATGTCACCTCCCAGGCACTCAGTTGAGATGCCCAGGGAGGGTCTGAAACTTGCCTACAACTTCAGAAATTTTGTTTCAGACAATCCTCCAGGACACTAGCACTGTTTTGTTTTATTTTTAGAAGTAGATTTAGTTCCTTTTATATTAAAGAGACACAAGTTTACCAGTAATGTGGGCAGGAATCAAGTGAGCCCACAGCAAACTTTCTCTGAAGAAGATGTAAGAACTGACAGTGTTGGTGTCTGTCAGGGTACTCTGGATCCTGGTTGCCCTGGGTGTAGTTCTGGCTGTAGTTCTGGCTGTGTTAACTCCTAGGGTTAGGGGAAGGCTGTTGAAGGATAAATTTGGAAACAACATAATTATCAATGGGTGGCTGCCACAAGGAAGGAAGAGGTCTGAGTAGGAAGGAGCCTCTGGGAGCAGTGTGCTCCATGAGTCTGGATCAGGGATGATGCACCCTGTCCTTCAATCAGCTTCTTCTCTACCAGATTTCTCACTTTTTACTTCTACAGAAAATGATGCAGGTTTTGTCTTAACTCTCCTGCATGGTTTAAAGGATTTAACAAAAGAAAACTAGCTGACTACATTGACTTTTTGTGGCTTTTCCTTTATTTCTGAGATTTTAAATTTCTCTCTGGTGTTATTTTCTTTTATCTTGAAGGAGCTACCTTTTGCATGTCTTTTAGAGCCTGTCTGCTGGTGCCAAATGCTGTTAATTTTACTTCATTTCAGAGTGTATGTTGCATCATTTCTCATAGATATTTTCACTGGACATAAAAATTCTGGTCTGTTGTTTGCCTTTAGCATTAAAATATATTATTTTGCTGTCTTCTGACATTCATGGCCTCTGATAAGAAATCCTCAGTCATCAAAGTAGAAATTTTCCATGTATGCAACCATCACATTTTTTTGGAGTGCATTATAATAATGATTTTGTTCGTTCATCTATTTTGAAAAATTAATTTTTATTATTTATTATAATTGTTTAATTTTCTCTTGATTGTTCTCCCCTGCCTGCTCTCCTGCAGTCAATCCCCCACTTGTAGTCCATGTCCATGTCCATGGGTCCTTCACACTAGCTCCTCAACTGAACCCTTGCCATACTTTCCTCCTCCTTCCCTCCCTCCTAGTCACCATCATTCTGCTCTTTTCCCCCCTTTGTCTCTTGTTCTTTTCTGCTCATCTGATTGTTTTGTTCATTAGTCTCCTGTACTAAGTGAGAACATATTATATTTAACTTTTGCTCCTTGGCTTATTTCACTAAGCATGATACTTTCCAGTTCCATCCATGCTTTTGCAAATGGTAGAAGTCCTTTCTGCTGTGTAGAACTCCATTGTGTAAATATACCAGTTTTTTTAATCAATTCATCAACTGAAGGGCACTTAAGATTGTTTTTAGCACTTGGCTATTGTAAATAGTGCTGCTATGATTATAGGGATGCATAGATTCTTCTTAATTGGTGTTTCAGGATTCTTTGGGTATAATCTTAGCAGTGACATCATTGGGTCATAAGGCAGTTCTATTCTTAGTTTTTTGAGGAACTTCCATACTGTCTTCCATAGCGGCTGCAGCAGTCTGCATTCCCCCAGCAGTGCACCAGACTTCCCTTTTCTCCACATCCTCACCAACACTTGTTGTTTGTTGATGTGTTGATGATGGCCAACATGACAGATGTGAGGTGGCATCTCATTGTGGTTTTAATTTGTATCCTTCTGATGAATAGTGATGTTGAGCATTCTTCATGTCTATGGACGCTTCGTATGTCTTCCTTGGAGAAGTGTCTATTTAGGTCCTTTGCCCATTTTTAAAGTGGGTTGTCTGTCTCCCTGGTGTTGAGTCATATTTGTTCTTTATATATTTTGAAGATCAAACCCTTGTCTGAGTTGTCATTGGCAAATATGTTTTCCCGTATGGGTGGTTCCCTTTTAATTTCGTTGATGTTTCCTTTAGCTGAGTAGAAACTTTTCATTTTGATGTAGTCCCATTTGTTTGTCCCTGTATTTCCCTTTCCCTGGGAGAGATATCAATGAAAATATTGCTTCATGGGATATATTTTCACTTATGTCTTCAAGGATGTTTATTGTGACACTGCTTATGTTTAAGTCTTTTATCCATCATAAGCATATTCTGGAGTATGGTGTAAGTTGGTGATCTACTTTCTTCTTTTTTTAATGTGTCTGTCCAGTTCTCCCAACGCCACTTGTTGAAGAGGCTACTTGCACTCCATTTGATGTTCTTTCTCCCTTTGGCAAATATTAGTTGCCCACAGAGTCCTGGGTTTATTTCTGGGCTCTCTATTCTGTTCCATTGATTTGTTTCTCTGTTCTTGTTCCAGAACCAGACTACTTTGATTATAGTGGCCTTGTAGTATTGTTTGATATCTGGTATTGTGATTTCTTCTGCTTTGTTCTCCTTTCTCAAGATTGCTGTAGCTATTCAGTGTCATTTAAAAATTTTTTTTATTGTTGTTGTATTACAGCCATCCCCTTTTTGCTCCCCTCTGTCCCCCTCCCCACCCACCCATTCCCCACAAAGTCAATCCCACCTGTTGTCCATGTCCATGGTTCCTTTATACTAGGTTCTTGTCTAAGCTGCTCCCCTTTCTTGCCTCTGCCTCCCCCCTCCCCCCAACCCCTTTCCCCCTGACCACTGAAGGCCTATTCACTGTATTCATATACTTGGTTCTGTTTTGCTTGTTGTCGGTTTTGCTCATTATTGTCCTGTAATGGGTGAGATCATATGATATTTGTCCTTCACTGACTGGTTATTTCACTAAGCACAATACTCTCCAGTTCCATCCATGTTGTTGCAAAGGGTAGGAGTTCCTTCTTTCTTTCTGCTATGTAGTATTCCATTGTGTAAATGTACCAAAGTTTTGTGATCCAATCATCCACTGATGGGCACTTAGGCTGTTTCCAGCACTTGGCTATTGTAAATAGTGCCGCTATGAACATAGGTGTGCATAGGTTCTTATGAATTGCTGTTTCAGGATTCTTTGGGTATAGTCCAAGTAGTGGAATTGCTGGATCAAAAGGCAGTTCCATTTTTAGTTTTTTAAGGAAACCCCATACTGTTTTCCACAGTGGCTGCACCAGCCTGCATTCCCACCAACAGTGTAGGAGGGTTCCCTTTGCCCCATATCCTCGCCAACACTTGTTGTTTGTTGATTTGTTGATGCTTGCCATTCTGAGAGGTGTTAGGTGGTATCTTATTGTGGTTTTTAATTTGCATCTCTCTGATGACTAGTGATGTTGAACATTCTTTCATATGCCTCTGGGCCCTTTGTATATCTTCCTCAGTGAGTTGTCTGTTCAGGTCCATTGCCTATTTTTTAATTGGGCTGTCTGTCTCCCTGGTGTTGAGTAGAATTGGTTCTTTATATATTTTGGAGATCAAACCCTTGTCTGAGGTATCATTGGCAATTATGTTTTCCCATACAGTTGGTTCTCTTTGAATTTTGCTGATGTTTTCTTTAGCTGAACAGAAATTTTTCACTTTGATATAGTCCCATTTGTTGATTTGTTCTTTTATTTCCTTTGTCCTTGGTGAAGTATCAGTAAATATATTTCTGTGTAGGATATCCAAAAGTTTACTGTCTATATTTTTCTCCAGGACCTTTATGATGGCACTGCTTATGTTTAAATCCTTTATCCATCTTGAGTTTATTCTGCTGTATGGTGTAAGTTGGTGGTCTAGTTTTATCTTTTTGTACATTGCTGTCCAGTTCTCCCAACACCATTTGTTGAAGAGACTGTTTTTACTCCATTTGACGTTCCTTCCCCCTTTACCAAATATGAGTTGACCATAGAGCCCTGGGTTAATTTCTGGGCTCTCTATTCTGTTCCATTGATCTATATGTCTATTCTTATGCCAGTACCAGGCTGTTTTGATGACAGTAGCCTTGTAGTATTGTTTGAAGTCTGGTTTTGTTATTCCTCCTACCTTGTTCTTCTTTCTCAAGATTGCTGTGGCTATTTGTGGGTGTTTTTGGCTCCATATAAATTTTTGAAGTATTTTTTCTATTTCTGTGAAGTCTGTGGTTGGTATTTTAATTGGAATTGCATTGAATCTGTAGATTGCTTTGGGTAGTATGGACATTTGAATGATGTTAATACTTCCCATCCATGAACACGGTGTATGCTTCCATTTATTTCTATCTTCCTGGATTTCTTTCTTCATTGTTCTGTAGTTTTCTGAGTACAGGTTTTTTACCTGCTTAGTTAAGTTTATTCCTAGGTACTTTATTTTTCTTGTTGCTCAATTTTTTACTTCATGTAAAATTTTAAGCATTTGTTCTAAGTCTATGAAATATGAAATTAATATTTTAACAGGCATTGCATTGAATCTATAGATGGCTTTGTGTAATATGGACATTTTTATGATATTAATGCTTCCCATCCATGAACATGGTATATATCCACTTATTTGTTTCTTCCTTAATTTCTTTCATCAGTGTTCTGTAGTTTTCTGAGTATAGACCTTTAACTCCTTGGTTGAATTTATTCCTAAGTACTTTATTTATTTATTTGATTTAGATTGGGATTTATTTTCTAGTGTCTTTCTCTGATGTTTCATTGTTGGTGTATAAAAATGCCTTCAATTTCTGGATATTGATATTGTATCCAGCTATTTTGCCCAATTCAGTTATTAGGTGGAGTGTTTTTTTAGTGGAGTCTATAGGGTTTTCTATGTAGACTATCACTTCATCTGCAAATAATGAGTTTTACTTCCTCCTTTCCAATTTGGATGCCTTTTATTTCTTTTCCTTGTCTGATCACTTCTAAAACTATGTTGAATAGAAGTGGAGACAGTGGACACACTTGTCTTGTTCCTGATCTTAAGGGAAAAGCCTTCAGTTTTTGCCCATTGAATATGATGTTAGCTGCAGGTTTCTTGTATATGGCCTTTATTATGTTGAGGTATGAACTGTCTATTCCCATCTTGCTGAGCATTTTTATTCATAAAAGGGTGCTGTACTTTTATCAAGTGCTTTTTCAGCATCTATTTATATGATCATATGGTTTTTGTGTTTCAGTTTGTTTATGTGGTGTATTACATTTATTGATTTGTGAATATTAAGCCATCCTTGCAGCCCTGGGATAAATCCCACTTGATCATGGTGTATGATTTTTTAAAATATATTGCTGGATTTGGTTGGCCAATATTTTGTTGAGAATCTTAGCATCTATGTTCATCATAGATATTGGCCTGTAGTTTTATTTCTTTCTTGGGTCTTGATCTTGTTTTGGGATTAGAATAATACTACCTTCATTGAAAGAGTTTGGGAGTCTTCCATCTTCTTGGATTTTTGGGAATAGGTTGAGAAGAATAGGAGTAAGTTAGTTCTTCCCTAAATTTTGATAAAATTCACCTGTGTAGCCTTCTGGTCCAGGGCTCTTGTGCTCTGAGGTTTTTTTTTTTTTTTAATTACTTCTTCAATTTCACTAGTTGTTTTTGGTCTATTCAGGGTTTCTGCTTCTTCTTAATTTAGTTTTGGCAGATTATACATTTCCAGAATTTTTTCCATTTCACCCAGGTTGTCAAATTTCTTGTCATATAGTTGTATGTAGTAATACAATTGTTTGTATTGTTGTGATACTGGTTGTGATTTCTCCTCTGTTGTTTCTGATTTTGTTTATTTGGGTCCTCTCTCTCTCTCTCTCTCTCTTTTTTTTTTTTTTTTTCTTGATGTCTAGTTAAGGGCTTGTCAATTTTGTTTATCTTTTCAAAGAAAAGTTCCTGAATTTATTGATGCTTTTAGTTGCTATGTCATTTAGTTCTTCCCTGATCTTGATAATTTCCTTCCTCATACTTGCTCTGGGATTTCTTTGTTGTTGCTGTTCTAGTTCTTGAAGCTCTATGGTTAGGTTGTTTGTATGAGTTTCTTCTAGCCTTTTTAGGTAGACCTGTTCATTGCTATGAACTTCCCCCTGAGGAATGCCTTTGCTGTGTCCTATAGGTTTTGGGATGTTGTATATTCATTTTTATTTGTTTCCAGAAACTTTTTGATTTCTTTTTTGATCTCATCGTCAACCCATTCATTATTTAATATCATGTTATTCAGTCTCCATGAATTAGCATGTTTTTTGTTTTTTTTTTTTACTTGAGATTAGTTTCTAGTTTCAAGCTAATGTGATCTGAGGAGAGGTTTGGTGTGCTTTTAATTCTCTTGAATTTGTGGAGGCTTGTCTTGTGTACTACCACGTGGTCTATCTTTGAGAATGTTCCATGTGCATTTGAAAATAATGTATATTTTCCTCCTTTGGGGTAAAAGGTAAAAAGTTCTGTATGCATCAATTAAGTCCATTCCCTCTAGAGTGTTGTTAAATGCCACAATATCCTTGGTGATTTTTCTGCTTGGAAGATCTGTCCATTGTTCATAATGTGGTATTAAAATCCCCTACTGTTACTGTGTTGCTGTTGATATCCTTCATTTAAAATTTTTAAAAAATAGATTTTGTTTGTTATTTACAGAGAGAAGGGAAGGGAAAGAGACAGAGAGAGAGACATCAGTATATGGTTGTTTTTGATCTGCCTCCAGCTACAGATCTGGCTGGAGACCTGGCTTGCAATCTGGTTATGTGCTCTTACGGGGAATCAAACCAGTGTCCTTTGGGTTCACTGGCCAGCGCCTTATCCACTGTGCTACCAGCCAGGTATCCTTCTTGAAGTCCTCCGAGATTTTCTTTATATATTTGGGTGCATGTATGTTCACAAGGGTTATATCTTCTTGATGGATTGTTCCCTTAAGTATTATGAAATATCATTCTTTGTCACTTTTTATGGCCTTCATATAAAATCTGTTTTGTCTGATACAAGTATTAATACCTCAGACTTTTTTTCATGTCTGTTTGCTTGAAATATATTTGTCCATTTCTTTGCTTTAAGTCTGTGCCAATCTTTTGTTCTAAGGTGAGTCTGTCATAGACATCATATATGTGGGTCATGTTTTCTTATCTATTCAGCTTCCTTATGTCTTTTTATTGATGCATTTAATCTTTTTACATTTAAGGTTATTATTGAGAGGTACTTCTTTCTCGACATTTTCCCACTTTGTTCCTATATTCCTGTCTGTCTCTCTTTGTTTCTTCATCTTTTTAAAGCAGGCCCTTTAGCATCTCTTGCATTGTTGGTTTGGGGGAGGTGTATTCTTTTAGCCTCCTTTTTTTCTGGGAAACTCCTTATTTCACCGTCCATTGAATGACAGCCTTGCTGGGTCAAGTATTCTATTTATTTATTTATTTAT
>PVIW01008196.1:0-63732 GCA_004026585.1 Noctilio leporinus
GAACTGGAGAGTATTATGCTTAGTGAAATAAGCCAGTCAGTGAAGGACAAATATCATATGATCTCACCCATTACGGGACAATAATGAGCAAAACTAACAATAAGCAAAACAGAACCAAGTATATGAATACAAGGAATAGGCCTTCAGTGGTCAGGGGGAACAGGGTTGGGGGGAGGGGGAGGTAGAGGCAAAGAAGGGGAGCAGCTTAGACAAGAACCTAGTATAAAGGAACCATGGACATGGACAACAGGTGGGATTGACTTTGGGGGGAATGGGTGGGTGGGGAGGGGGACAGAGGGGAGCAAAAAGGGGATGGATGTAATACAACAACAATAAAATTAAAAAAAAAAAGAAAGAATAAAACATTGACAACACACACACACACACAAAAAGAAGTATAGCTGAAAGTGTTATACATTTCATTAAACATCTAAGTTGGCATGTTCAAAAAAAAAACTCAACAAACCTCAAGGCAGGTTAAATACAAAGAAAATCACATCAAGGCACTTTATAATCAAGTTTATAAAAAAGAAAAAGAAAAAAATCAAAGGAAGTTGGCATAGGGTGCTACAAAGAATTATCCACTAGATGGCAGTATACCTTTAGTTTTCAACACGTTCAAGCGCAGGTTTTCAAAGCATGGTCCTCAAACCAGCAGCAGCAGCATCATTACTGGGGAATTTGCTAGAAATATGAATCCTCCTGCTCCAGCCCAGACCTACTGAATCAGAGTCTCGGGAAGTGGGGCTCAGTAACCTGTGTTTTAACAAGTCTTCTGGGTGCTTCTGTTGCACCCTCAACTTGAGAGCCACTGATACAGCCAACTTTGAAGTTTTTCTGCAACCTGAAAAGACCAGCATTATAGCTGACAGGTGTGATGGGGTTTAGGCACAAGAGTGGAGAAGCGCCCATGTCTCAAGTATATTTTGTTTTATAAAATATTTTATTTATTATTTTCAGAGAGAGGGGAAAGGAGAGAGGCGGAGAGGGAGAGAGACATCCATGTATGGTTGCCTTTCACCTGCCTCCAGCTAAGGACCTGGCTGGAGACCTGGGTTGCAACCTGGTTATGTGCCCTGGCTGGGGAATCGAACCAGCGACCTTTGGGTTTGTAGGCCGGCACCTTATCCACGGTGCCACCAGCCAGGGCTTCAAGTATTATTTTATACTGAACTTTTCCAAGTGTCTAAAGTGTCCCCATTGATGATGACTTAGGGCTAAAGTATGAAAAGCCGCAGTCAGGAAGTGAGGATGTGAGCCTCTAGATTCACCATATTAAACATCACAATTTGCTAACACTTAAGAAGTATTTATTTATTCAGTTTTTTATTGCCTTATTTTATTTATTTATTTCTGATTTTAAAGAGATAAAGAGAAAGAGAGAGAGAGAGAAACAATGATATCTTATTCCACTCATCCATTCTTTCATTGGTTGATCTTATATGTACCCTGACCAGGGATCGAAACCACAACCTTGGTGTAGTAGGACAATATTCTAATCAATTTAGCTACCCAGCCAGGATTTTCAATTTTTTTAAAAAGATTTTATTTACTTCTTTTTAGAGAGAGGGGAAAGGACGGGGAGAAACATCAATTGGTTGTCTCTCGTATATGCCCCAATTGGGGACTGAACCTGAAACCCAGACATGGGCCCTGACCAGGAATTGAACTGGAGACCTTTCACTTTGTGTAAGGATGCCCAGCCCACTGAACCACACCAATCAAGGCCCAAGCTGAATCTTTAAAAATATATTTTTTTAATGTATTTTATTTTTAGAGAGAGGGGAAGGGAGGGAGAAAGAGAGGGAGAGAAACCTTGATGTTCGAGAGATATACATTGATCAGTTGCCTCTCCCATGCCCCCAACTGGGGACCTGGCCCACAACACAGGCATGTGCCCCCCTGACTGAGAATTGAACCGGCAACCCTACAGTTTACAGGTTGGCACTCAATCCACTGAGCCACACCAGCCAGGGCCTAAGATAATTCTTGTTGGGATTTTTTTATCCACTTTCAAAGGACTTGAGGTAAGAGTTTAGATTTAGAGTGCAGTGGAAAAATGAGACTTTTGCTGATAAAACAGAGTGGACCACAGTTGACAGACCTCTTTCTATTTATTTCTATCCTTAGTACTGGCTACTGTACTGGAATTTCCTGAGCAATATTTTCCAAGTATTATAAGCCTATTGTGTCCTGGGCAATTTTCACACATTGCATCTACTGAATTTCCAAACAGCCCTGATAAATATATCTCCATCCTTCCCTCAATCCAAGGGAGAAAAGGCTCAGAGAAGGCAGGTAACTCTTAGGTCAAAGAGTCAAACCCTGGATTTGAACCCCCTGGCCTAAATCTGGCCTAGTCAGAGGTGGGCCTGCTATCTCATGCCCTCTCCATCTTTCATGTCTTTGTAATCATGCTATTATTCTTGGTATTCTTTTTATAAACTGGCAGCTACTCCTTGCAGTCTTATTTAAGACAATATATTATTATCTTTCCTTGTAGGGCCCTAATTAATTAATCATATAGAAATGGTTCCCTGTTTAGTCCATTAAGTTGAATCGAGGTCTTTAGCGAGTCAGAAGCCGTGTCTGAGGTGTGGTGGTCCCCAGCTGTGGGGCAGACGTGGGGCAGAGGATCAAAGGCGAGGGGCCGATATGCAGAACAGATGTACCTGCAACGTGCCATCCTCAGGCAATGGAAAGGAAATCAGACAGAAACAAGCTCCGTGGGCCAGGGCAATTTGTTAGGCCCTTAACTTTCAGCATTAGTCTGGGGAAGAACAAGTCACCCCCGCCCTGGAGTGGGCTCATGGTGACATGCTGAGACTGACTTTGGCATCAAGAGATGTCCCTTTGGTGAGCGGAGAATTGTACAATACAAGGGCATCTGGCAATAGATGTGTCGGGGAACACATTGCTCTTTGTTCCTGGGTGTTTTGTTAGTCATCTTGGGAAGTGTTGACGGGCGTGCAAATCAGGAATAATAAGAAAAGAGTGTGTGGGCACTCCTGGAGAAACGCTCACCCCTAAGGTTGCACCATCCCCGACCCTCACTTTGGTTTAAAATTTTAGTTAATTTATTTTTAGAGAGAGGGGAAGGCAGGGAGAAAGAGAGGAAGAGAAACACTGATGTGCGGCTGCCTCGTGCACATCCCCACGCTGGAGGCTTCCTTCCTTTTGGTTCACAGGCCAGCACTCAATCCCCTGAGCCTCACCAACCAGGGCCCCTACCTTCACTTTTGTATGCGGCGCTGATGGCAGGATAGAGTCATTGCTTATGGGGGATAGGGGTTGATCATTGGACTTCCCGTGGCCTAAAACCCTCCCCCCGTCTGTCCCAACCTGGCCACATTGTTGGAGAACAAACGTGGGTGACATAGCCTCTGGAATCACGTTACCTGGGGGAGAGGCAATTTCTGAGATGGCGTCCCCTGTTCCTGAGGATTTATTTACTTGTTGACTTGGCCTCTTGTCAAGGAAAGGCTCCAGGGAGCTTGTCTCCACAGGCGACCTCCAGCCTGTAGGATGAAGGGGGAACAGGAAAGCTGATGGCCATGACAGATCCATGGGGATGGGGCGAGGCACACGACAGCAGACAGCAATGCAGTTGGTTTGTTTCCTTTTCTTTTCTTTTCTTTCTTTCTTTCTTTTTAATTTAAGCAATGCAGTTTTAACAGAGAATGGAATGGGTAGGAAGCTCACATAACTTAGAGGTGGAGAGGAACCCTGGTAGGCGGATCATTTGGTTGGAGTGTCATCCCATATACCAAAAGTTTGTGGGTTCGTTCCCTGGTTGGGAAGTTTCTCTCTCACAGGGATGTTTCTCTCTCTCTTCCTTCCTCTCTCTCTGAAATCAATAAATACATCCTTAGGCCCTGGCTGATGTGACTCAGTAGCTGAGTGTTGGCCTGGGAACCAAAAGGTGGCTTGTTCAACACCCCGTCGGGGTGCAGGCCTACGTTACAGGCCAGGCCCCGGTGGGGCCTGTGAGGGGCAACCAATCAATGTTTTCCTTGTACTCATTGGTTTTTCTTTCCCATTCTTTCTCCCAACCTTTCCCTCTCTCTAAAAAATAACTATATTCTCAGGTGAGCATTACAAAAAAAAATAAAAAATAAAAAAAGATCTTGGGAGAGGATATAAAAAAGCACCCGAAGGTTCATTCAGCATACATAGAGGAAACTTCCCACCCAGGAGCTCATTTAACGAGCATGAGAGCCCAGAGTGGGTGGTGTGGTTATCCTCATCCTACACACAAGGAGGCAAAGATCCTGAGGTTTACATGCTTGGCCCCACCTGGCCCCTATGAGCCACGGGCTGGGATCTGAACTCGGATTTGCTGGCTTCAAAAAGCCCAAGAGCTTAACCACCAAACCTCTCTTGTGTTCTCAGCTTTGCCTGTGCAGTGCATTGGGGTTCCCCTCCATCTTCCTCTTCTCCTGCCATCTGCCTCTCATAGCTTGGGGACCACATGGTCTTGGCCTTTCAATAGGCAGGACTTTGCCAGCCTGGCTGGGCCCCGTGGGAGACTGCTGACTTGCCCCTCTGGCACTGTGGTGGATGCCTCTGGAACCTGTAGACAGCGCCAGCGTCCTCGGGGCCTCGGACCTAAGCCACATCGCTGCCAGAGCTGTCTCCCAACGCCTGTCAGGCTGGGAAGGCGAGGATTGCGCACAACAGCTGCGGAAATCAGGCTGCGTCAGAAGAGTTTGGAGGATAATTGCTCTGGAAAGAAGCAAGCAAATAACCTGTAATGACCAGAGCTGGGCCCTGCCCACTTGGCTCTGGGTTTGGTAAAACATCTCAGGACATTTTCCCAAAGCGCTGCATTTGGCTTAAACCTGAACAGTCCTTGGCCAAATGCTCTGTTTGCTTTGATTTTTGAAGTCAAGAGTATGTTGAAGGCGGTGTCCTCTGCTGTTTCAGGTTCATGGACTCTTGACACATCCCAAGGTGGATTAGGGAGCTGTTTATAAGAGCAGATTTTAGGAATCAAAGGCCAATGCAGGACAGATTTTATCCTCCCCGAAGCACATCCCCTACACAGAGAGAAATGCCCATTCCTCCCTAATTCCTAGTTCTCCTGAAACAGATATTCTTCCACATTCTTCCAGGCAGAGAGAACGTTCTGGAAACAGTGACTGAGGTTGGGGACCCCTGATGGAGGTGGGAGGCACCTCCTTGGTCACTCCCGAGGCACCTGAGGGTCACAAAGCACCCTCAACTTCCTGGCTGGTGCCCCAGAGCTTCCCCACTTGGCTCTTTTCTTTGATTCTAGAAATGGTTCAGCGCCTGAGCCACAGATTCCCAGATGCTTGGCCTGCGCAGATCACCTGGTCTCGGCTCCACGTCACTTAGGGTCTCCCTTTCTCCCAGCTCTTTCCACCTTCTTCGGCCCCAGCCCCTGGAGGGCCTTGTGAGTGGCTTCCATGGAGCTCACCCTGTAGCCCCAAGCTCTGCATTTAGGCCTGCTGAGGACACTGAGATAGAATCCTGAAGCCTTTGCCCCGGTTTCCAGCCAGCCCCCCCGGCCCCCGCCCAGCTCTCCGTTCCCTGCAGGGGCTCCAAGTCAAACTTGGGATCAAGACTGCCTGGTGTGCTCCTTCGCAGCAAGCAGCACAGTTCAGGAAGGAACACACACAGCCTCTTTATTCTGGCCTCGTTTTGGAAGAATCTACAACAATGCCTTCTGAGTCAATTCCACTGGGGCCCTGGTGACAAACCACTCTGGCCGTGTCTGGCAGTTTACAATGTCACCAGAGCCCTTTGATGGAATTACAGCTGGTGCTCTGCCATCGCAGCCTTGCCGCCTCTTGCCCTGCCTCTCCCTCATCATGGAGAAAGAGGTGGAACAAACTGGAACCTGCTCTCGGGCGGCCTGCGTCCTCAGTGCCTGCCTGCTGGCTTGTCCTGACAGTGGTGGTGCGGAGGCGAATGGGTCATTAAACCGAGTGTTTCTTTACTGATGCTCATCTCCCTGTTTCCAAATTTATTACTTAATTAAAGGGTGTTTACGGCCTGCCAAGAGATGCTAGATCTTTCCTTGTGCCAGTGGATGGTTCATATAATGCTCCCCTTAGTCCTTAATACTCCCTGTCTCTGTTGTCTCTGACGTGCGCACAGAGTCCTAGTTCAAATAAGAGCACCAGCAGCTTTTGGTAATTTTACAGCACACCCCCTCCCCCCGTTAGGACCATGACACTTATAATTAAAAAAATTATATGAATCCAACTTTAAAAAAAAAAAAAAGATTTTATTCATTGTTTTTAGAGAGAAGGGCCATGAGGAAGGAAGAAAGGGAGAGAGACCTCAAATGTATGGTTGCCTTTCACCTGTCTGCAGCCACGGACCTGGCTTGCAACCTGGTTATGTGCCCTGGCTGGGGAATCGAACCAGCCACCTTTGGGTTTGCAAGCTGACACCTACCCAGACACGTATAATTTAAAAAATTATTAATTTTTAGGAAAAGACAGAGTAACAGAGAAACATTGATTTGTTCCACTGATTTATGCATCCGTTGGTTGATTCTTGTACGTGCCTTGACTGGAGATCAAACCCACAGCCTTGGCATAATGGGACGATGCTCTAGCCAACTGGGCTACCTGGCCAGGGCTAAGACCATGACCCTTTTTGCCCCAGTGGAAGGACTGGTCCCATCTCCTTTCAATGGCCATGTAATGGGCTTGAGGCTGGAGTCCAGGGAGAGGAGCGTCGTGGGGGCGGTGGCCCGGACCACCCTGTGGCTGTCTTCAGATTGGCACTGCCCCCTTGCCAGCCCTCTGTGACCACCCCAGAGGGCTCCCCAGCCCCATCATTCCTGTGCTTGGCCCCATCGAGATGAGTCTGTGAGCCCTGGAATGCAGCCAACTATTGTTCCAAAGACAATAAGAAAGGTTGGGAAATCCAGAGTCCATCACTCCCCTGAGTCCCCAAGTCAGAGTTCGACGTGTGTGTTTGGAGCCTCGAACAAGAAGGGGTGAGAGAGAAAAAGAAAAGGGCTGGGGTCAGGCACCCCAAAAGGATGAAATGAGGTGCCCCTCCCTTAACCTCTGTGACAGATTTAGAGCTTGGGTAGTGGCCCGTGTGGGATTCTCAACCAGTGACGGCCTCATCATCGGGGCCATTAAGCAGAGTGCAAATGACCGGCAAGGGCCCTAGAACCGTCAGGCAGCTGTCACCAGCATGGTTTATGGCTTCTGAGCACCAAGTCCCCGATGGGCAACATGATCCTCTCCTCCCTCACCAGCGAATGGGGACTTTGGAGCTCGTAAATCTAGCAGGGTTTCCCAGGGGCCGGCTGACAATGGGGAGGTGCTGAGGATTTACAGCCCGGTCCCCGGGAGCCACAGGTGACTAGCGGAGGAGCACTGGAGGACCCCGAGTCGCCCAAGGCCCCAGACTCTTTGTGGGTGTGCATTAGGGTGTGTGATTAGTAACGGGCCTGGTGGCGGCGGTCGTTTGCTTGGGGTGCTGGGCGTTCCATGCACTGTTTTCCTGCCCTCAGCACTTCCCGCCGGGGGCTGTGCCAGGGTTCTGTGTCAGCCTGACTCCTGGGCCTGCCTCGGTCCCTGGGCTGCCTCCATGCTCCCGTGGCTGGCTGTCCATTTAGAACGACTTCAGACTGGTTATATCAACAGAGAGATGGGGCTTAGGGTTCCTGAAGGGTGGGTTAAGGGTAGGAGTGGGGCGTAGCCTCTCCTCTGCCCAGGTTCCACCTCTTTCATACCAATGCCCCCCATGTCCTCTGATTGGCCCCTGTCTCAGGCCTCCAAGTCTCCGTCCTTGCTGGTAGTCATCTTATGAGCGGGGCTGCTGGTTCAAATCCTTGCTCGGTCATTTACCCGCTGTGTGACCTTAACCATGTTGCTTAACCACTCTGGGCTCAGTTTCTCATCTGTAAAATAGTTTTTTGTTTGTTTGCTTGTTTTGCTTTTACAGAGTGTCTCTATCATAGGGTTATTGGGAGGAGTATATGAGCTCATCCATGTATATGCCTGGCGCATAGAAAATGGTGGGTAAATGTTAACTTCTTATTGATATTATTATTATTCTCACACCAACTCTTCAACCACACACCTGCTGGGCCCTGGTGGGGAGACCTTCTGCCTGGGGTGATGCTTCATGTACGTGTCTGACTCACCCCTGGAAGCCCCTCAGACTGGCACCCCGGCGGTATCCCCCAGGCAGGCAGCACGTGTAGGAGCCCCAGACGTTTCTCTGTAACCTGACTAGGTGCGGCCCCAGGCTCCCCAGAGTCTTGTCTCCTGGGCAGTTTAGGTTTGTTTCCGGATACGTTGATCTGAGTTTCTCAGGGGATTTGAGGCTGCCTGGGAAATGTTTTCCCTGACACGCTCCAGGGTTGGGGGGTGTGAAAACCCAACTCCCTTGTCCAGGGCATTCTGGGGCCCCCTGTCCCCCAGTGCTCATCCTCCAGGGCTGGCGTGCTGCCTGCTCCCACCTTTGAGATTTCGCCATCTGGACCCGATGTGCGCCTGCTCCTCCGCGTCCCCCACTTGGTCCCCGCAGGAGGGTGCCCACAAGGCCGGAGGTGTGCCAAGCTCTCCTGCTGGGCAGGGTGGGTCTCCGTTGCTTCCGGCCAGCCTCCCGCACACATTGTTCACGTAGACAAAGGAAAATGGATTTTTGGTTTCAAGGTGTGATCCACCCCAGCACATCCATCAGGCCCTGCTGTCGCCCTCTTTTCTTTTTCTCCCGTTCTCATTTCCGTTTTGGGCTGTGGAGGGGAAATAGCAATTGTGAAAGGGCCACTTGTCAAGATAAACATCACCCTGCTTGACAATGCCACCGCCCCCAGACCAACAGCCCAGGGATGTGCCAGGGGACGGCCCTTGCTGCTGAGGGGGGAGGGTGGAGCTACCCTGCCTGCCTCTAAATCCCAGCCCTGCCTCCTACTGGCCGTGCTACCTAATGGCTCTGTGCCTCAGTTTCCTTGTTCATCAAATGGGGACAGTAACCATTTCTATACCACAGAGCTGCAGGGGAGGATTCAGTGAGTCCATTCATACGTAGTGCCGCATGGTGCCTGCCCTGTGTAAGTTTTCCATACATGATGGCTATTTATCAGAAATCAGGAGGGGGGGTGTCTGTGGGAAAGTTCAACATCCACTGGGAGTTTGCATGAGAGCACTTGCTGTTTGGACATCTCTGAACCCAGCTGCTCATCAGAATCATCCAGGGAACTTAAAAAAAAAATCCTTCCCACTGATATCGAGTGTCTAATATTTTGTTCACAGGCATGATGTTTAGAAGCTGAGGCTTGCAGTCAGCTTGCCTAGGTTCCACTCTTCATCCTGCCACATGGAGGCTGGTCACTGGACAATCAATCTGACCTCGCTGAGCATTAGTTTCCTCATCTTCAAAATGGGTACTCGCGGGGCTGCTGCCTGCATTGAATGGGATGGTGGACATACGTTCTCTGGTGACTTAGGTCCTCCCTCGGTTCTTTGGTGAGGTGCTGGGTGTAGCAGTGAGAAGACAAAACGTTCTCCCAGGGGCTAGGTGAGTATGGGGGGCAGACATGCTGCTCCTTCCCCGGAACTGAAGCTGTGATGCTATTGTGACTCTACAGGGTTTCTTGTATTAAGACCTAAAGAAAGGGAGACCTTGGCATCTCCCCATCGGTGGTAGCTGTACATAGTAAGAAGGACCTGGGTCCTGTACCAGATCACTTTAGACATCATCTTGCAGAGGGGGCACCATTCCCCTCCCGATGGGTGCAGGGGCTCCAGGTTCCCTAGTCTGCCAAACGTCACCGCGGGCGGTCCCTTTGGGTGCCTAACAGACACGAGCCAGGGGCCAGGGAACGCCTCCTCCTGCCCTTGACGCGCGTGATAACAGATGTGAGGCGATGCAGATTCAGAAGGAAAATTATTTGCAAGATGAGTCAGTCTGTCCAACCCCCTGCCTCTACAACTGTAGCTTTTCTTTTATGGGCTGGTGACGGGCGGAGGTGGGAGGTGAGGAAGAGCACTGCAGAGGGAGGAATAATGGGGGGGAAAAAAAAGAAAAAGATTTGTGTCAGCAAATGAAAGAGCCAAATTTTGATGTGTTTCTGGGGAAATAAAATAGAATTTGCGGCGCTTATGCTTGACTGTAAATCAAGACGTCTGCTTCGGGTGGCCATGGGCTTTGTGTTTGTTCTGGAGTTGGGGACGTGGGTGGGTGCAGAGGCAGGCAGAGTACACCCTGGCACTGGGCTGGAGATGGGAAACTGGTCCCAGGTATGGAGCCTAAGAGAAAACAGAAGCTGGTTAACAGAAACCACACTGGGGCCCTGGCTGGTGTGGCTCAGTGGATTGAGTGCAGGCCTGGGATTCAAAGTGTCGCTGGTTCGATTCCCAGTCAGGGCACATGCCTGGGTTGCAGGCCAGGTCGCCAGTTGGGGGCGCATGAGAGGCAGCCACACATTGATGTTTCTCTCCCTCTCTGTCTCCTTCCCTTTCCCTATCTCTGAAAGTAAGCAAATAAGATCTTTAATAAAAAGAAACTCCACACGGGGGACTGTGGAGGGTGAGGGCTAAGGACTCTGCTGAGCTCTGTTTCTTCTCTCTCATAGCAAGTTCAAACCCAGGTTCAGGTGCTTTGCTGTAGGTGACAATGCTTGAGCCTTCTTTTTGCCAGGTGATGTGGGCAGAGGCTGGGGACATCCTGGCAAGTGGGTGGAAGGAGAAGGGGAATGACTGTAGAAGTGTTGGCAAGGCCAGGGGAGATGGTGCAAGCAGACCTGGACTTGGGTCGGGCTGACGAGTTCGGAGAATGTTTGGCAGAGTCACTCCAGCTCAGGAGGCTCCCCGGGAGGTGCCGAGAGGGGAACTAGGAAGCATCCTGCTTTGTTTTCCAATTTGATGAGTTATTCTGTCAAGTGGAAATGGCTGAAACTTGCAGCCCCGTCCCACTGGGAGGGCCCCCTCTTGCTGGGTGGAAGAATCCCTGCCACCCCTTCCCTCAGCCCCCCACCCGCTGTCTCGGGGATGGTGAGTGTCTGTGTTAGCACCTGCTGACTTGTGTTCCACTTGGCTTTCTTAACAGCGTTGGAAGTGCTCTGGGAAGAACCCCAGCTCCTAACCTGTTCAACAGACTCCAAGGAAATACTTTATCACATGCCTGTGTGTACAGACTGGGCTACACTTTCCACATGTGTGCAGAGCATACAAGGGGGAAGGGGCAACCTGTCTGCCCCCCCGGGGAGTCCTGGCGCGCCTCAGCCAATCACCAGGATGTCTCATGGGACCTGTGGGACCTCTGGCAGAATTGGCAAAGGGACTGACTTTGGGATGACAGGTCAGGCCCTCCAAAAGGTGGGACTGAGATTTTCAAGCAAAGATGAGACAATCACGGATGTATGGACAAGTTTAGCTGCTCAATCTCCCTGATCCTCAGTTTCTTCATCGGTAAAATGGGGATGTTCCTCCCTCAGGCCTCCTCCACAGAGGGCTGCCGTAGGGGTAACAGGATGCGGCGCCCAGTCAGTGCCCAGGCAGCTAAGGGTAAACTGAGTGCCAGTGAGGCACAGGTGACTATCCTGGGCACTGGGCAAAGCAGCCACATGCCACCTCCCTGGGACAGGGGAGGCAGCTCGCAGTGCCCAGACAGGATGGGGGGCAGTGCATGGTGTGCTCAGAGTTCTGGGTGGGGGGAGGGGGCGAGAGGCCAGGGTGTAGGCCCACACGCCTTTCTTCACGTCTCCGTTTGCCAAGCGAAGGCGATGGCTTGCTGCTGCCCCTGCCATCTGAGATAGGACAGCAGACACTTTCAGGGTTGAGGTCTCTCAGGGGTCCCTGCCAAGATGGGAAGTGGTAGCAGAACCCCTTGCCTGTCCCACCAGCTCAAATTGCTCTGGGCATAGCACCAGGAGGCCTTGGGAGACACAAATACACACACTCATGTATACGCAGCCACATTCCCTCACACATTCATACACACTCACACTTGCTCACTCACACCCTCCGACCTTCACTCACACACAATGCACAGTCACACAAACACCTGCAACAGCGTGGTTGGCCATGGTGAGTGGCCCCATTCCTGGGTCTGCCTGTGTAAGGGACACTGAGAGTGAGGGAACACAGCGGCTGAGGCCCAAAGAGGCTGATGGAGAGGGAAAGCTTTTTATTTGCTGGGTATGCTGAGTGTGCTGGCAGCATGTTCGCTGGGGCAGCAATTAGTAACTGGTTACGGGAGAGAAAACGCACAGCGGAGCTGCATCTGGGTGCAGAGCTGCAGGTGCTGGGCCTGGGCCGGAGCAGGGGGCAGGGCTCACGGGCTGTGGGACTGCGGGAGCCCTGCCCGCACAGACCCCCCACCTCCACCCCCGCGAGTGCTCTGGCTTGGGAGCTTCAGCCAGTAGCGCTGCGTTTGTGTTACGATAAATGATCTGATAAAACAGAACCAGGTCTCAGGAGAACAGGGAAGAGGTGGAGAAGTGGAATGGCGCTACGGGAGGGCCTGCAGGTGAGGACAAGACAAAGTCACTCAGGGGTGACTTTTAGGGCCTGCCAGGCTTTAAGGCTGTGTGACCCACTTCACTGGGCCTCAGTTTCCTCCTCTGTAAAATGGGCGGGGTGAGGGGGACTACCTCATGCTGTGTTACGGGGGTTAATGAAACAGTGAAGGCAAGACTTAGCATGCATCCTGAAATGATACATACGCTACAAGTAAATCCTGTGTGGACCCTTTCCCAAGTGCCAACTACCCCCACCAAGAATCCCAACCTGAATAATTGTATTAAATCCTCCTAACATCCCAGGGAGCAAGGGAAAATCATTGTCTTCCATGTTTTACACATGAGGGAGCTGAGGCACAGGTCACTTGCCCGGCGCCCTCTGAGGCCAGAACACGAGCTCCTGACCATTGTCACCACGCTTCTCTGCCTCCCCTGGGAAGGGTGAGGAATGAAGATAATTATTGTTTGGGTGTCAGGAAGGCGCAAGATGGAGAATCAGCTGGAATTAGCTCTTTGGCTGAAGAACGCATTCATATATCTTCCTCATGTCACGGTCTCATTAGATGGCGCATGCTGCCGCCTTCCGGAAATGCGGTGAGGGCTGAGGCCCTGCTTCCTTCTGCCAGTGGGCTGGGCGTGCGGAGGGAGGGGTGGGCAGCCCGATCATATTTTATGCCAAGAGGTTGTTGGTTGATCTCACTTGTGCTTAAAAATTTATAATGTTCCCATCCAGACCTTTCCATGCATGCCACGTTCCTTCAATAGTCCACCGTGGTTCATAAAAATGACTCATCCTCATGCCGCTTTCATGCAACAGGCTGGGGAACAATCCTCTCTAGAAGCAATAAAGAAGCTGCCCTGCTGGAATGCTGGGGTGGGTCCAGATGCAGACACCTGGGGATTCATGTCCCTGCTGATGACTTGGCTCCCAGGAACCATGTCTCCCCTTGTACCACATGTGCATCATGCTTTTGGGAGCTCCGGGCATCTACAGATGTTAACGATATCTCTGCCACCCACCTTTTTCCTGCACAATTACCAAAGGACAGCGGTGACATAAAGAAGTCTTTCGTTCCCAAAATGTATTTTTGGGGGGGCCCAAATAATTTGGTATTGTATTCTAAGTATAATTGAGAAGAATATAGTTCCTAAATATGTCTAAAAGGTATACATTCCCTTTCCAGGTTCAGTGAGGATAATCCAGCTGAACAGGGTGTAACCTATTCTTGAGGTTTAAGTGATGTTTTGGACCCTAATTTGGATGGAATGCTGGAAGAAGGCAACGTGACCTGGGTGGATCTAATATTCTACCAATGATTGACCTTGGAAGTTGCTTTTATAAAGCAAGTGACAATCACTTGTTCTCCTTATGAAATCAGAAGGAAGGGTTACCTTTCAGGTATGGAACATCGCTGCCTTTTGGCAAATTGCACCATTGTACCAAACGAAAGCCATGCTTTTCTTGACTCTTTGGCATTTCATCAACATGAAATGCTTTTGTTTCTTCCTTTTGGAGACTTTCCCCTGGGGTCACCATTACCTTGACATCACTCACCCCGCCAGCCCCTTCATCTTCCTTATCAATCACAACCATGTATTGTTTTTTGTTTTTTGTTTTTTTGTTTTTGAAAGGGTGAGGATATAGAGGGATACTGGCACTTCATGTCTTAGCTACAGTGTTCACTGGACAGCAACCTTTCAATAGACACAAAGCCAGACCAAAATTCCCCCAGGTTCTAAACAAATTTTAGCTCTCATCTGAGTTTAGAAATTAAAAATCCCATCTTGCAGCTCTCTCGTGAGGACTGGAGATGACATACATAAAGCCTGCCTGGCACCTAATCACAGTACTATTGTCACTATGCTTTCCAGGCAAACTAGATGTTCACGACAGCATTGTTTTCCCTTCAGTTGCATTGAGCCAGAACTGACATACGGCACTGTGAAAGTGTAAAGTGTACAGCAGAACGACTTGTCTTATGTATATTGCAAACTGACTACCACAATAAGTTTAGTTAATATCCACCAACTCATACAGATACTCAGAATAGCATTTAGGTGTGTATATTAGTGGAATGAAAGGTCCTGAATCGTGCCTGCATGACAGATCAACTTCTCTTGAAAGATCCAAGGGCTTTATGTTCAACGTTTTTATTTTGACATAATTATAGACTCACATGCAGTTGTGGGAAGTCATACAGAAAGATGCCATACAGCCATCCCCCAGTTTCTGCCCAGGGTAACATTTGCTCAACTGCAGTGCAGTATCACAACAGGGAAATCAACATTGAAAATGAACATTAATTCAGTTCATTAACCTTCTTCAGATGTCACTGGTTGTGTGTGTATGTATGTATTCACTTCAACTAGCATTTTTTTTTTTAAAGATTTTATTTTTATTTCATTATTTCTAGAAAGAGGGGAAGGGAGAGAGGCAGAGAAGGAGAGAGACATCAATGTATGGTTGCCTTTCACCTGACTCCAGCCACAGATCTGACTGGAGACCTGGTTTGCAACCTGGTTATGTGCCCTGGCTGGGGAATCGAACCTGCGACCTTTGGGTTTGCAGGCCGGCGCCTTACCCACTGTGCTACCAGCCAGGGCTCAACTAGCATTTTTTAAAAGATTTATTATTTTTAGAGAGAGGGAAAGGGAGGGAGAAAGTGAGGGAGAGAAACGTTGCTGTGCAAGAGAAACATTGACCAGTTGCCTCTGGTGTGTCCCCAAGTGGGGACCTGGCCCACAACCCTGGCACGTGCCCTGACTTGTAATCAAACTGGTGACCTTTCAGTTTTTAGGTTGGTGCTCAGTTCACTGAGCCACACCAGCCAGGGCTCAACTAGCATTTTATATTATAACTAATACCAAAATCTAATATCTTGGTCAAGGAAGCGCTGTTTCATTTTCTAAAGAACGACTGGGTTCTGATGGTATATTTGTCCGTTTGCCCACCCGCGAGCAGGCTCCTCTGGGAAAGCCTTCATCTTCTGCATGTCCTGTTCCCACAGTTCTGCCAGGGGCCGCCTCAAATTGACAACAATACGCTTATGGAGGCCCTGCTGAACATTTTTGCCTCCTCAACAGGATCCCTGATGCGCATTTATGGTTAACCCCTTTTCCCATTTTGAGTCCCAAAGCAACTAATCTACTTTCTGCCTCTACACGTTGGCCTTTCCTGGACCTGCAACATGTATGGAATCTTACACTATGTGGTCTTGTGTGTCTAGCTGCTTTCACTTAGCATGACGGTTTTGTGCATTACTCATTTTGTAGCAGGTGATTGGTTCTCCATTCCTTTTTATTTAGCAATAAAAAGGATATGAAGGGGGGAACCAAAAACCTGGAATTTATTTATTGAAAATTGTGTATTTTTATTCTTACGCGTTTAAACGTCAGTCACCTTTAAATTACCCTCCGCTTGATGCAATACGCTTCTTGAGGCTTTTTCCCCCACTGCTCAAAACAGTTTTTGAACGTGTTGATTTTGATGCCTTTTAGTGCTCCTGCCATTTTTTGGTTTCACCTCTTCCACATTGGCAAAACATTTCCCTTGGAGGAGTTCTTTTTCATCCAGCAAAACAGAAAACGTTGCTTGGAGTGAGATCTGGTGAATAGGGAGGGTGAGGCACAGGGGTCATGTTGGTTTTGGTTAAAACCTGCTGAACACTCAGTGCGGTGTGGGCAGGCTCGCTTGTAAACCATACATCAGGAAATGGGCAAACACGTTAAGTCTTCAAAAGTAATTCACTAAAGCGGAACGCAGCCTCTCACAACAACGCCAGCTGGTGCACTGATACAGACGGGTTCCTAGAACACTCGCCTAGTGAGGGAAGCCTGCACTACAAGGGACCAGTCCTCCAGAAGATAAGTCTGTTTTGTTTTGGTCCTCCTCATGTAGTACACTTTATCCAGTTACCTATTGATGGACTTCTGGATTGTTGCCAGTTTTGTGCTATTATGAACAAAGCCGCTAAGAACAGTCAAGTCTTTTGTGGACATATGTTTTTGTTTCTCTTGGGTAAATACCTACCAATGCAAACTGCTAAGCCATATGATAAATGCACGTTGATAAGAAACTGGTTTCCAAAGGGGGCTGCACCATCTTACATTCCCATCAGCCATGGAGGAGGGTTCCAATTTCTCCCCATCCTCGCCAGCACTAATTGTGGTGTGTCCTTTCCACTTCTCTTTTTAAGAAAAATGACTACAGTTGACATTTGTAGGCGGCTCACCACAAGCCAGGCCCCGGGTGGGCTGCTCCCCAGGGTTTGTCTTCAGAACCTTGTGAGCAGGCGTCCTCGTCACACTGTCAGCAGATGAGGGGACGGGGGTGGGAAGAGGTGAAATGAGTTGCTCAGGTCGCAGGTGAGGGGATCGCAGGCTGTGTGGGTGACAGGCCCAAACTGAGCAGAGGGGAGAGCCGGCTGGGGAAATAAGGTGGGGCCCGAGGTGGGAGCGCTGGGCTTGTCCCCTTGAGCCCTGAGATCCAGAGGACGCTGGAAAGTCAGGCCAGAACGTACCCTGCACAACAGCCAGGAGGGACTGGGCATGACACGGAAGGACCAGCCGCACCCAGGCTGGTTCCCGGAGGCCCCACCCCCCTGAGTCTGTTCCAGGGAACAAAGAGGACCTTTTCCCTGCATCCCCAGCTTGGAGAGGACCACAGCATGGGTCCCCAGGATGGCCTCTCATCTGCTCCTTGTTCCGGACTCTAGGACCGTTAGTCACGACAAGGTTCAAGGAGCAAAGTTCCTCCCCGGCAGGCGGCAGGTAGGAGGCAGCCCCTGCGACCCCTAGTAAATCACCCTGTTCATTTGGCGTCTCGCTGGATTGCAATTACAATCCTTCAGGCCCGACACAAAATCATTGGGCCGGCAAGAGGAGAGTACCTGGGTAATGTGTTTAACAAAAATTAACCTGGTTAAGCCCCAACTCTATTGAAAATGAGAAAGTGTGGATGGGCCTAATCGATTTGTCCGCAGTCCAATTGACTCCAGAGCTGGCTTTAGATTTCAGTTAAGTGGGCCGACCCGAAATGAGGGACACTCATCTGATTAAATTACTCTTTGATTGTAGCGTTCAGATGATGGTGGAGTCAGTTTTGTGTCAGCTGGGAGGGCTGGTGGGTGGAGGGGGGCGGTGTCTCGGTGCCCATGTGTGCCTGTACACACTTGCCCACACGCGCACACACCCCTGGACTCATGCAAGTGTGCACACTAACCTTTCCAGAGTGAGAAGGGTTAGAAAATATTTATCCCCCACTTGGGGAGCTCAAAGTATGGATTTGATCAAACACTCATTTATTCTCCGCCCACCATCACTCCCCACCACCTTGGCCTCTTGACAGATAAATGATGTTATTTGAAGGTATTCTTGAAATTTCTGACAGAGACTGTTTCTTAAGTGCTTTTAGAGCAGGCCTATACTTTGTAATACTTGTCATATTCTGGGTAGTAAACTCCTGGCCTTTAAAAGCCGGAACCTTGCTTTGTTTCCTGAATGCGAGGGAATAGGTCATTAACGGTGAATTTCAAATGAAGCAGAATTACAGTATACATCACAGCAATAGGTTGATGAGAGACAGCAAATACCAAGGAATCCAAGGGGCAGAAAACACCAAGAACCCAGAGAAAGGTCAGCTGATCCGGGGAGCAGGTTCTTCTTTTCTTTTCCAGGTTTTTGTGGTTGATTTAGCCAAGTTGGGGGTCTCTTCTCCCAGGTTCCTGAATAAAACACCTTTCTGGTTCCATCCTGCCCCCACCCCAACGTGGAACCCTCCTGGGTGAGGGCCCGGGAGATCTTGACCATGGAAATGCCACTGTGCAGAGGTTAATTCCAGGGTCATCTGAGCTGAGATAAGGGTGGGGTTTTGGGGTGGGGTGGATGGAGGAAACGGGAAAGAGGGAAAGGGAAACCGTTGAGGGTGACGGTCAGAGGTGTCAGCGTGGCTGGGCTGTAGTTTTTACCCAATTATCTAATCAAATACTAATCTAGCTGTGAAAAGATTTTGTGCTTTTTGTACATGTGGTTAACAGATGTGGTTAATCAGTTGCCTTTAAGTAAAGGAGATTGCCCTTGATAGGGAGGGTGGGCCTCTTTCAATCAATTGAAAGCCTTCACAGCAAAAACTGAGGCAAGATTCTTCCCCAGGTTGTAACATCCACCTTCTGCCTGAGTTTACGATCTGGTGGAAGATTCCAGACTGTTTGCCCTGCAGATTTCGGACGTCCCGGTCCCCGTAGTCGTGTGAGCCGATTCCTTATGATAAATTCATCCACCCATTATTCATCTGCCCATCCAGCTGTTTATCCGATAAGCCTGAATATAGCTAGTTTCCGATAATAATTGCTGGGCCTTCCCCCCTCATCATTTCTGTGCATCTTCTTCACTTGCTGCCCCATTGAAGAGGCAGGAGAGCCCCTGCCTTGGCAAGCACACGCTCATGGGAGCGCTCAGGGACAGCAAGCTAGCTTTGCTTTGTGGTCCCCGCCTGGGCTGACCTTCACTTCTTCTTGGGCCTAACTGCACTTGCAGCAGGTACTGTTGGCTGCTCACCCAACAGCCCTCACCCATCTTCTTTTGTAACTGAGCCCTGGTTTTGTTCCAGCAATAGGCTGATGGTGATTGGTCTTGACTACTCATGGCACTTCCCGTTGCTCTTGGCTGGGGGTGAGCAGGGGGATGTGCATGTGACCCAGGTCTGGCCCAAGACACATTTGGGGAAAGCTGCTGGATGGAGCCTTTGGAAAAATGACCCCTTGATTAGAGAGGCCCGTGGAGTCGATCCGCCCCCTGGCCCCTTGTCTTTTCGCTGCTTGGATTTAAACAAAACTGAGATATAAACAAACACCTCGATACATTTTTGCATCTGTAGCCACATCATTGCTACTTGTATAAAAGTATAAAACATTTCAAGACTCCCGCATGCCCTCTCCCAGACAATAGCTCCTATTAGAGGTAATCGTTATTCTGACATGTATCACCAGAGATTAGTTTTGTCTGCTCATATAAGTGGAATCACCCAGGATATCTTCATTTGGCTCCTTTTTTGTTTTAAAGAGAATTTTTTTAAAAAAGAGCAGTTTTAGGTTCACAGGAAAATTGAGAGAAAGGTACAAGGATTTCTCCTATACCTCCTACGTCAACACATTAATGGCTTCCCCATTATACTATTCCCCATGCCAGGCTTCTTTTGTTAAACAGCATTATCTATGCTGTTACGTAGAGTATTTTTTTAAAACAAACTTTGTTTATTTTTAAAGAGAGGAAGGGAGGGAGGAAGAGAGGAAGAGCAACATCAACGTGCAATGGTTACATCAATAGGTTGCCTCTGGCACACTGCCAACCGGGGACCTGGCCCACAACCCAGGCAAGGGCCCTGACTAGGAATCGAACTGGTGACCTTTTGGTTTGCAGGCCGGCACTCAACCCACTGAGCCACACCAGCCGGGACAGCAATTCTTCATTCTTTTATTTATTTTTTCAAATTGCTGTGGGATTTCCATTTTATGAATGCGTCATAATTTTTTATCCACAGCAGACCTTTGGGCCTCCTTTCCTGCCTTGGACAGCGTTGTGGGAGGGGGTAATGCCTGACGCTGTGGCAGCCACCTTGCTGCTGTGCAGCAGGATGAATTCAGTTGAAAGCTGAACACTGACCAGCTGAGGATGCCAGAAAGGAAGGGGGAAAGGAGCAAAGGTCTTTTTGGAGCCGTTAAACCGACCCTGGGACTGCCTTTGTTTGAACTTAAGACCACATAAATGTCCTCATGGCTTAGGCCATTTTAACTCAGGTTTTCTATTGTGGGCAACCAAAAGCATTCTAACTGATGGTGAATTCAGCCTATCCTTCCAGACACGGGTCATGTGGTATCTTTTCCATGCAGCCTTCTTCAAGGGCTCCAGCCCAGCTGGGCCTTGCCCTCACTTTAGCCTCTTACAGTCCTGGGTGCCCTGTCCTTAATCTCGTGTTCTCTTACAGCGCCTAGTCCCGGTTTCTGTCTCATTTTTCTGATTTCCCCCTCTGAGAATATTGGAATTGCTCATGGGATCCAGCAGAACAGAGCTGAGGCTTTGCAGATTTAACTTGGCGGTTTTGACGATTCATGGGTTTCCAAGAAAGTCAACCCTTGTGGTCATTTGCAACGTGGCTAAAGGCATGTTGTGTAGCTGTGCTTGAATCTCTCAGCAAGGACAGCTCAGACCCCAGCTGCTCCAGGACGCCTCTCCAGACTTCCCCTCCAATCACAGGATGCTCCCATCCTTGGCCTTGAGCAATGCCACCTCTGAACTCCCAGAAGAATGCAGTTGTACCTGGAGGAATTTCATGAGTCCTGTATTCATTCATTTATCCAACACGTATTTATTAAGCACCTATGGTAAGGGACTATTCTGAGCCCAGGGGATGTACCAGTCCCCAGATCCTGCCTTCTGGGGGCTTTTGTCTAGTGGGGAGATAGACAGTGGACAGGCCACAGATAGCTGATGAGCATGCTGTGATGGGGCGATGCGACAGAAAGGGGTAAGAAGAGGGGCTGCTGGGGTCAGTTGCTATTTTAAGCATGGTTTTCTGGAGAGACTTCATTGGTAAGCGATGGCATGAGCTGCGTGGGAACCGAGGAAGGGTGTTCCAGGCAGAGGGGATGGAAGAGCAGGTGTAAAGGCCTCTCAATGTGTTGGGCAAGGAGGCCAGTATCGCTGCCATGGAGGGAGAAAAGGGGGCAGAGGGAGAAGGTGAGGATGGCTGGCAGGTCATGGCATTTCAACTTAGTCTCTGAGCTGGGAATCCTGAAAGGCTTTGAACAAAGGCGTAACCTGACCTCCCATTTAAAAGAGCTCTTTACGACTTTGTTGAGAATAATTATGATGGTGGTGCAGGTGACAGGACAGGTGAGAGGACAGCAGGGTGTCCAATTAGGGGATTGATGACAGAGAGTGCTGCTGGGGCCAGAGCTGTGGTGACAGGGGATTAGAAGGTCCTGGAAGGCAGTGCTGTAGTCTTGAAGCCCATGGTTAGGTCCTAGAGCCCTGTAGCCTGCCTTCAAACCTCAGCCTCATCATGCCATTGTCACTTAACCTCTCTATACCTTAGTTTCCTCATCTGTAGAATGGGGAGAAGAGTACCTACTTCACAGAGTCCTTGTGAAGACCAAATGCCTTAATATGGAAATTGTTTAGAGCAGCGCCTGGCACACAGTCTGATATGTGTTGCCTGTTGTGCAAAGGTGAAACTGGCTGGACTAGCTCTATCAGTCAGGGTTCTCCGGAGCAGGACACACACACACACACACACACACACACACACACACACAGATTTATTTATTACGAGGAGGCTGAGATTTCCCACGGGACACAGGGAAGTCGGTGCTGTGACTTAGCCTGAGTCTGAAAGCCTGAGAACCAGGGAGCCAAGGGTGTGAATCCCAGTCTGAGGGCAGGAGGAGGGACCAGATGTCCCCGCTCAGACAGTGAGGCAGGAAAGCAGGAGCAGAGCCCTCCTGCCTCCACCTTTTGTTCCTCAAGCCCTCCGTGGAGTGGATGCTGCCCACCCCCCTGGGGAGGGAACAGTTTCACAGAAACACCCAGAAATAACGTTTAATCAGAGCACCCTGAGGCTGGTCAAGGTGACACTTAAAGTTAACCATTACACTTGCTCATGAGTGGGATTTAAAAAATGGGCCAAGGAAGATCCCAAAGGTTGAGTCCTATTATCTGGAAGAAAGAGAGGCTGCATACTGAGGTGGGAGACGATGGGAAGTAAATTTGAAGCAAGTCTGAGCTACCTAATTGTTACCCAGGTGTCCATCCATCCATCTCTGTTTCCCTGTCTTATTTTATTTTAGGAAGAATCTACAGGGGATAAAATCCATTCCTAGGACCCCAGTTTTGAAGGGATCTTTAATCTCATGAAGTTCAAACTCTTCATTTTTTGGACTAACAACAAACAAACAAAACAAAACAAAAAACCCATGAGGCTCAGAAAGGAAGTGACCACCCAGAGAAACGTGGGGCCCTATGGTCAGGGTGGGGACTGGACCTGAGGTCTCTGGGCTCCCACCGCCTCCTCGGTTGCTCTGCTGCATTTAATCCCAGAGAAACCAGTGAGCCTGGAGCCAGAGGCTATCCCAAGGCAGCCGCCACCGCTGGGCCTCCCCAGGGATGGCTCTGCCCCCGGTGTCAGCCCGTGTCTGCACCGGTCAGACTGCCACTGTGCCTCTGGGACAGGCATTGGACAGGGAGTCCGAGGCCTGGGCCTGCTGCGTGACCTCACATACTGCCTCCTTCACAGTACGCTGTGCCCATGGGAGATGCTGGTGCTCTGGGCTTGGCCCTTTTCCTGCCAGTGTCCTGCCTCCACCTCCCTCCTCACCTCTGAGTGGTGAAATGTGCCACAAGACCAGGGCTGGGCTGTGTGCTGTGGGTGGCTGGTGGGAGCTTTGAGCTCTCCGCTTTGATGTGGAGCCTGGAGGATCAGACGAGGATCCTGCTCTGCTGGGCCAGAAGGTGCCCCAGACAGTGATGTCTTTGTGAACCCCACCCTGGGGCACCTGCCCACAGAAACCTGTGAGCTCAGAACTGCCTCTTGGAGGGAAAGCAGCCTTTAGGAGAAGGGGGACAATGAGCTTGTCATGCTCAGGATGGAGCAGGGCCTGGGCTGAAGCTGGTATTGGTTGGGAGGCCAACTCAGGAGCCCTACTGCACTTGAGGAGGGAATGGCATGCAGGCTGGCAGGGTGGAAGCCTGGGGAATGTGTGGCTAGGGTGTTGTCGTCTGTGGCTCTATGAGCAAATCCCCACCTAATTCTCCCATCTTGTGCTGCCTCGTCCTTTGCTTTCTGCTCTCCAACCACACTGGTTGTGCTGTACCCTGCCCCAGGGCCTTTGCATCTGCAACATCCTTAGCTTGAGATTTTAATTTTTCAAATATGCAGGAAGTTATAAAACACAATTATTCAGATAACCTGGGTGCCCATCTCTGAATAGACATTTGGTTACTTTTGCTTCAGAACACTCTCTTTTTTATTGTGTTTTTTTAAAAAAACAAGCAAACCCATTACATTAACTTTGTCATCTTAACAATTTTATGTATATCTAGTTAAATAGTGTTATTTACCTCATCGTTCAGTAGAACTCTAGAACTTCATCTTGTAAAACTGAAACTCTAATCCCATTAAACACTAAAAAATATGGAATGCTTCACAAATTCACATGCCATCCTTTCACAGAGGTTGTGCTAATTTTCTATTGTTCGAGTTTTAGTACCTGTGCTGCTGGAGCCAGCACCAAGCACTTGATCTTTAATCATTCGTATTCAGAATCCAAAAGGCAGAGCAGGGTAGGCAGTGTCCTCCCCTCCCTGTCCTTTAAGCACCTTGTTCCTCTCAGAAGAGCCTGACCAGTTCTCCTTAAGACTGTCAAGGTCATCCAAAACAAGGAATGGCTGAGAAACTGTCACCGACTAGAGGAGGCAAAGGTGGCATGACAGCTCTATATAATGTGGTGGCCTGGATGGCATGCCAGAACAGAAAATGGACATTAAGGGAAAACTAGTGAAATTAGAGTAAACTGTGGAGACTGGTTCCTAGTTGTGTCCCAGTGCTGATTCCTTAGTAGTGAAACGTGAACATTACTAATGTGAAATGCTAACAGTTGGGGAAACCGGCTGAAGGATGTCCAGGAACTCTTTGTACTCTCCCTGCAACTTCACTGTAAATGTCAAACTATTTCAGAATAAAAGTTGTTTTCTGCTCAAAATAAAAGTTTGTTTTTTTAAAGGCAAGGGGCAAAAGAATAAATATGAATGATCTTATGTGCATGTACATATGTAATACATTTATGCCGGCATATGCACAGAATAGTTCAGAAAGCACATTCTAGAAACCAATGACATCAGAGGCCTCTGAGAGGAATAAGGTGCTTGAAGGCCAGGGAGGGGGAACACATGGCTTATAGCTCATTTCCTTTTAGTGCAGAATAATATTCCATTGTCTGGATGTACCGCAGTTCAGTTCTCATTCACCTACTAAAGAATAGATACCTTGATTGTAGCAGTTGTGAATAAAGCTGCTGTTCTAGAATTTATTTTTTTTGTTTATTCACTTGGATGTTCTACGTAGACAATTATGTCATTTGTGAAGGAAGAGTTTCAAACCCTGGCTGGTGTGGCTCAGTGGATTGGCCCAGTCTGTGAACCCAGGGGTCGCTGGTTCGCTTCCCAGTCAGGGCACATAACCAGGTTGCAAGTCAGGTCTCCAGCCAGGTGCTTATCTGGAGGCAGGTGAAAGGCAACTATACATTGATGTTTCTCTGCTTTTCTTCCACCCTCCTTGCCCTTCTTTCTAAAAATAATGAATACACAATCTTGAAAAAAAAAAAAAAGTTTTATTTCTTCCCGTATGTTTCTCATTTCCTCTTCTTGTCTTATTGCCTTGACTAGTACTTCCAGTCTGATGTTGAAAACTATTGGGAGCAGGACGCCCTTACCTTATGCCTGATCTTCGTGGTAAAGTCTCTCACCATGAAGTAGGTTGTTAGCCGTTGGGTTTTGGGTTTGTTTGTTTGTTTGTTTTGTAGATGCTCTTTATCAAGTTGAGGAAGCTCCTCCCTAGGCCTACTTTATTGAGCATTTTAATCATGACTGGGTGTTAGATTTTGTCAAATGCTTTCTCTGCATCTGTTGAAAAGATCATAAAATTTTCTTCTTTAGCCTGTTGATGTGATTTAATGTTACTATTTATTCCGATGCTCAACTTGTCCCTAACTCAGCCAGCGGGAACACCTTCATGCTGCTTTTTGTCTGTGCGACATCCCCACATTGCCTTTGACTGCTTTGCATTCTGGCATTACACACTGTTCCTGGCTCATCTGGTACTTTTCCTGTCCCACCCCTGGAGCAGGCCACTTTCCTGAGGCTCTCTGGTCCCTTTCAGTGGGGACCAGATTCAGAAACCAAGATTCGGGCCCTCCGTGTGCTCGTTGGCATTTCCAGTGAGGGTGTCGCAGGTGTTCCCAGGCATCTCATTACATTTCTATTTGTGTCACCCTGGTCAGGACCACTGTGCTGTCCCCTCACCGTGCTGCTCTGGCCCCGGCCACCCCTTCCCCTGTGTGACAGACTCCCTAACTTTGCTGGGGCTTCAACACCCGTTCAGGTCACCTCCCCATGTGGGTGTCCTCCTCACCCCTCTCAGGCTCTGACACCCACGCACGGCTGCCCTTCACCTGGGGCTGCTCTCCACCACCTTTGCTCGGCCCTCCCTCACCCGGCGGGGATGGTGGCGTTTGACTAACTTGCTCAGAAAGCGAGGGGCGGGGAAGAGGAGAGGAAGAAGAGGAAACCAAAGGGCACTTTTTACTAAAGCATAAAACCCATGCGGAATAGTGCACAAATGATACGCCTGAAGCTCAGTGAACCTTTACGAAGTGAACACCTCCATGGAACCACCACCCAGATGGACTGCATTCTAAGGGATCATTCAACGCTGGATGGAGAACAGATGGAAAGGGGACGAAGAGTGGGTGCAGGAAGAGGCGCTGTGGGTTCATGTCCAGGTGAGAGGCCATAGGGCCTAGGAGTAGGGAGGCTGTGGGGAGGCGTGAGAAGTGGCCGGGTGCAAGATAGATTTATTCATTTGTTTGTTGGTTAATTAATTAATTTCTTTTTAGAGAAAGGGTCAGGGAGGGAGAAGGAGAAAGAGAGAAACATCGTTGTGTGGTTGACTCTTGCACACTCCCAACTGGGGACCTGGCCCGCAAACCAGGCATGTGCCCTGACTGGGAATCGAACCAGCAGTCCTTTGGTTCACAGGCTGGCGCTCAACCCACTGAGTCACACCAGCCAGGGCTGGATTCAAGATTTATTGGAAGGGAGGGCTCACAGAATTTGCTCCTGGAATGGGTATGGAGAACAAAGGAAGAGAAGAATCAAGGGTGACCCAAGAATTTTGACCTGAGACATGGGTAAATGGATGCTTCCATTGTTGAAAAGGAAAGACTCAGAGAAGCTGTCCTTTATCCGGAGAAAAGTCACGTGTTCTCATTCAGACGCATTAGATTTGAAATGCCCACAAGACATCCAAGTGTAGAGGTTGAGCAGCTGCTGGGGCTACCAGATAGTAGTGTCCTGGAAAGGTCCGATTGGAGCTATTAATGTGAAGGTCATTGGCTGACAGATGACATTTAGAGCTGTGGATTGGGTGAAATCACCCAAAAGTGAGCATAGATAGAGAAGAGATCTGAGAAATCTTATAGCCATGGGGCATTCTGAGACTTGGCAAAGGGGTCAACAAAGTAGCCTAGATGTCAGTTGCCTCATCTGTAAAATGGGTATAATACCTCTCTGATGGGATCATTAAGGATTGAGTTGATATATGTTAGAGACCCTAATGGGTGATTAATGTTGACCTTTCCATTTCCCACGCCCTGCAAATTTGCTCCCTGTACTTTCTCAAGTCCCAGGCTCTCCCATCTCTCATTCCCTCTACGTGTCTCTCCTAATTTTCCTCATCTCCACCTTGCAATACACTGAGTGATACACCCTGTGTCCTCTCATCCCTCCTTTCAATGAGAACTTACTTGCGGAATTGCCCTCAATGAACTAACGTCACCCCCACCTTCCTCCCCATCACCTACCACCTAGTTTAAGAACAATAACTTTACCACTAGTTTTGAAGGCCTTTTTATGTGCACGCTCTGCATCCAATCCCCTCACCTCACTCCTCAGAGGTAGTTTAACCAGATGGGAATGTTTCTAAAAATAAACATTGTCTTCTTTTTGCATTTTTGAACTTTATGAAAATGGAATCTCGTCTTCTTCTGTGACTTGCTTTTAGTATTCAGTATTTTGTTCCTGAGACACAGCTGCGTTGCTACACGCAGTTGTAATCCATTTATTTTCTCTGCCATATGGATATTCTACAGTTTATTTATGCATTCTACAGTTGATCGACTTTCTGGTTGTTTCCAGATTTTGCTATTACACAGTGTCTGTTTTCTGGGGTGCAGATACAGGTTTCTTAGAGTAGGTACCCAGGATGGATGGGATGTCTGCTTCATAGAGAATATTCGTTGTCAATTATTCTCTACAATGCAACATTTTCATAGTGTTTGTACCAATTTAGGCTCCCACCAGCAGTATACCTGTTCTCTTTTGAGACCAGAAATCAGGCAAAGGTATCCTATGACCATTTGGTTCAAGGTTGTACTGCCCTACAATCTTCTATTACACTTACTATGATTAGACTTCTTGACTTTGCAGTGGTAACACATTATAGTTTTAGTCTGCACTTCTTGAATGCTAATGAGGTTGGATGTCTTTACACGCTTATTAGTCATTTGATTGCCTCTTCTGTGAAGGGCTTGCTTTAAATCTTTTGATAATTAAATTGGTTTGTCTTCTTGCTCTGAAGCTGTGTGTATGTTTTTGGGTTTTTTTTTTTTTTGGTATCCTAATAATGGGTAACAAATATCTTTTTCTAGTTTCTGACTTGTTTGCATTCTCTTTATGATGTACATGGATGGAAAAAGTTCTTATTTTAATGTAATTAAAATTTACCACTCTTTTCCTTCATAGTAAGTTCTTTTATGACTTGTTTAAAAAGTCCTTATCCTATCCCAAAGCTATAAAAATTATCCTCTTTTCTACTAAAAAGCTTTGTAAGTCTTTAATGTACCTAGGACTGATTTCAGTGTATGGTGTGAGGTAAGGATTCAATTTCATTTCTTTCTTCCTATATGTATAACCAATTGTTCTAGTAGCAATTATTGAAGAGTCCATCCTTTTCTCATTGATCTACAATGTCAAGTTGGTCATGTTGCTGATGTATACGTAGGTCCATTTCTAGGTTCTCTATCCTTTCCATTGATCATTTTGTCTATCCTCATGTTTATTACTTATTATCTTAGTACTGAATATCTTTAAGCTAATTTTTGATATTTTAAAAGACATACCCCTATTTGATTTTTTCTTGTATTTTCATTACTATCTATCCCCCTTGTACCCCTTCACCCCTTGTTCTTTTTTTGAAGTGTCGTTGTGTTTTGTACTTTCACATGTATTTTAGAATCAGCCTGTATGTTCCACATAAAAAATTCTACTGTGGGTTTGATTGAGGAAAACATACACAAGGTCTGTTTGGAAAAAGTTGTTAATATAATGAGAACGGGTTGCATGACACCGATGTAACCTGGCAGCCAAGGACAGTGGGCTGGAATGCATGTGTGCACAATGATGACTAGTCAGTGGGGGTGGTAGATGAGTGAGCATGTGTACTGTGTGGCTGTCATATTAAAAATGACTAAGCGAGTAGAACAATGACTCTGCATCAGATTTTGTGTTATGCTTGAACATTACTCCATGGAAACCGTTTGGATGATTCAGAGGCTGCAGTTATGGGCAGCTGGTGACAGGCAGCTTCATCACGACAATGAGTCTGCTCATGCATCATGTCTCGAGAAAAGTTTTTTGGCAAAACATCAAATCACCCAGGTGACTCAGCTCCCCTACAGCCTGGATTTGGCACCCTGCGACTTCTGGCTTTTCCCCAAACTAAAAGCACCTTTGAAAGGGAAGAGATTTCAGACCATCAGTGACATTCAGGAAAATACAATGGGGCAGCTGATGCTGATTGGGAGAACTGTGTGAGGTCCCAACCTGCCTACTTTGAAGGGGACTTGAGGCATCATTGTCCTATGTACAATGTTTCTTGTGTTTTGTATCTTCTTCAATAAATGTTTCTATTTTTCCTATTACACAGCTGGATACCTTTTGGACAGACCTCATATTTCTTATTGTGTTTTTTTATCCATGGTAACACTCCAATTATTTAGATATTCTTAATTTTTTTCTACAAAGGCTTTATACAGTTTCTGTTCAATTTAGTCTTGGGTACATTTTTTTTTTTAATAGATAAAAAAAAAGATTTTATTCATTATTATTATTTTTTTTTAGAGAGAAGGTCAGGGAGGGAGAAAGAAAGGGAGAGAAACATCACTGTATGGTTGCCTTTCACCTGCCTTTGGCTGAGGACCTGGCTAGAGACCTGGCTTACAACCTGGATATGTGCCCTGACTGGGAATCGAACCAGTGACCATTGGGTTTGCAGGTTGGTGCCAATCCACTCAGTCACACCAGCCAGGGCTTAGTCCTAGTATTTTTTATGCTAAATTTAGCATAAAAAAATAATTATAAATTTTGATTGTATTTTATTATTAAACTTAAATTTCCAAATTTTGTTGCTGGTGTTAGGAAATACAATTGACTCCTATAGACTAGCTATGTTTTTCCAGCAATCATTCTTAACTTTTTTATTAATTCTAACAATTTGCATATACATTTTTTATTTCCATAAATGATAATGGCATTCTTTTTCTTCCTTTCTAGTTTGGATACTTTTGTTACTATTTATTGAATGAATACATTGGCCTGGAACTCTGGTATAGTGATTAGATGGGAGGTAAAGAGACCATATCTAGTTCATGATCTTAAAGTCATTTTGGCATTCCACCATTGAGTATCATGTTTAATGTGAGGTGGATTTATTTCTTTTCTTTTTTTCCTTTTCTCTCCTTCTCAGATACCTTTTACCAAATTGATAGATTTCCTGTACTTATAGTTTGCATATTTTTGAAAAGGTCATGAATATTGAATTATATAAAATGATTTTTCTGAATTACTGAAATAACCTGATTATTTTTCTTCTTAAATCTGTTAACATAGTGAAGTATATCAAGTGATTTTTAAAATGTTAAACCAATCTTGGATTCCTGAAATAAATACAACTTGGTTCTGATGTATTTATTACCCTTTTTATTATCAATTGCTGAGTTTGGTTTGCTAGCACTTTATTTAGAAGTTTCCATCTATGTTCATGAGTGTAATTTTTCTTGCTTGTCCTTATGAGGCTTTAGAATTGAAGTTCTATATAACAAAATGAGCTGCAGAGTGTACCTTTTCTTCCATTACTCTGGAGTAGTTTGTATATATTTGAAAATATTTGTTCCAAACATTTTGCTGATAAAACCATCCCTGTTGATCTTTTCCATGTGGGAAGGTTTCCATTGAAACAAAAATTTAAATAATTTTAAGATTATTCAGCTCTGGCTAGTAGCACAGTGGATAAGGCGCCAGCCTGAGAACCTAAAGATCACTGGTTCGATTCCCAGTCAGGGCACATAACCAGGTTGCAGGCCAGGTCTCCAGCCAGGTCTGTAGCTGGAGGCAGGTGAAAGGCAACCATACATTGATGTCTCTCTCCCTTTCTTCCTCCCTCTCTTCCCCTCTCTCTAAAAATAATAAATGAAATCTTAAAAAAAAAAAAAAAAAAGGATTATTCAGAGTTTCTGTTTCTCCCTGAGTCAGTTTTGGTCATCTATAATTTTTTTCTTAGAATTTTTCCAATTCATCTAAGCTTTTGGATTTCTTGGCACATGGTGTATAATATCTGCTTATTATCTTTTAAAATCTCCACAGCATCTGTGGTTATGGCCTCTTTTTCATTATTATTTGTCATTGTTTATTTTTAAAGTCAAGTTTTGCCAGTATTATTTGTTTTGTTAATCTTACTTCTCACTTAGCATTTGTTTTATCAAAAGTTTTGATTTTGAAAAATTTCAAACCTACCAAAAGTTGCAAGAATAATAGAGCAAATGCTTATTTATTTCACCTAGATTCACCAAATGTTAACATTTTAACACATGTATGCTCTTTCTCTCACTGATTTTTTTTTTTTAAAGATTTTATTTATATTTCCAGAGATAGGGGAAGGGATAGAGGCAGAGAGGGAGAGAGACATCAGTGTATGGTTGCCTTTCACCTGCTTCCAGCTACAGACCTGGCTGGAGACCTGGCTTGCAACCTGGTTATGTGCCCTGGCTGGGAATCGAACCAGCAACCTTTGGGTTTGCAGGCTGGTGCCTTATCCACTGTGCTACCAGCCAGGGCTGAGATGGTCATTATTTAATGACCTTTATTTTTAATAGTAAATTCATTAAAGTCTATTTTTATGTTAATTTAATTATTCCATCTTTCTCATATAGTTAGTATTTGCCTAGAATATCTTAAAAAAAAAATCCTTTTACTTTAAACCCTCCTGGGTACTATGTGACTCTCACAAATGGTCTTACCTGTATTTAATAATTTCTTCTCTGAAAACTGAGATTTTAGATAACCAATGATTTATTTAGATTTTTTTTGTTTGTTTTACCTTTTCTGTTTTTGTTTATTTGTTTGTTTCCTTATCTTTTCCAGCCATTTTGGAGGGATTGGCTATTTTTTTCCTTTCTTTTCCCCTTATCATCCTTTTGAAAATTATATACTTTATCACTATCATTTTAGTCATGAATTAGAAATGTCAACACAGCCCCTTAGTCAAATTTTTAAATTAATTGCCATTTTCCTTTTCCCCCAAGTACAAGCCCAAACTCCATCATCCCTCTCTTACTCTGTTCCTGGTCATGTATTTTAACCCTACTTTGATTTTTTAATCCCATATGGTATTAATGGATTGGTCAATCTATGTTGCTTCCCACATATTCACCATCTTCCTTGCTTCAGTGACCTTGCATCTGGGATTACTTTTCTCCCGCCTGAAGAACTCCTTTGGCATTAAAAAAAAAAAAAAAAAAAAAAAAAAAATGAGGATCTGTTTATGGCAAAGTAGTTCAGTATTTTTTGAAGCTGTCTTTATTTTAGTCTCATTTTAAAGGATATTTTCTCTCTATATATAGATTCTATATATAGTTATGTTTTTCCAACACATGGAAGATGTTATTCCACTGACTTCTGGCATCTCTGGCCTCTGTTGGGAAGTCAGCTGCAGTCAAATGTTGTTGACTTAGAAGCCATCTGTCTTTTCTCTTTGGCTGCTTTTATGAATTTCTTTTTTTCTTTGGTGTTTTGCAGTTTCATCATAATGTGTCTAGATGTTAGAATTGTCTGAAAAAAAAAAAAAACCAGGATGCCCAGTTAAATTGAACTTTTAGATGAACAACAAATACATTTTTGGAATGAGTATGGTCCAAATATTACATGGGACATACACTCAAAAGAAAAAAATCTTCATTATTTATCTAAAATTCAAACATAAGTAAGAGGAGCTTTCTTATTTGATAAATCTAGTAACACTATTAGGTGTTAATTTCTTTTTATTTAACCTGCTTGGGCTAATTTAGGTTCTTAAGTCTGTGGCTATTTATTTTCATTGTTTATGGGAATTTCTCAAATATAATGACTGATTCAATGACCACTATCTCTTCAAATATTCCTTTCCCTTCTCCTTTCTTTCTCCCTTCACTTTCTGTATCCATGATTGCATACAGTACAACTTTTCACACTAATCTCCATGTATCTTAGACTCTCTTCGATATTTTCTACTCCTATGTTTTGTTTCACTCTTTTTCATCTGTGCTTAGTTTGTTGCATAACTCATATACTGAGTTTTGCATTTCAGTTATAGTTTTCATTTCCAGAAGTTCTTTTTTAGATCCATGAAGTCACTTTTATAGGCATTCATTCTTTACTTATATTTTCAATACCCTTTAAAAATGGCATTGAAACATTTAAATTATTTAAAATTCTGTCTGATAATTCAGGTGTTTGGGATCGTTGTGGGTCTAAATATACTATCTATTGTTTCTGTTGACTTCCTCGTAATGCCTTGTGGGCTTTGTAATTGTGACTGTAAACTCATGTATCCGAATTTTACCTTTGGGTAACATTTGAGGCTCTGTGGAAGGTACATTCCTACAGAGGGGATTTGCACTGACTTCTGCCAAGAGCTTGTGGTCATTACTGGCTTGAGACCACTTTACACTAAATTCTTGGCTTGGTATTTTTGGACCACCCAAGTAGAGTAAATTCAGGCTCGAAGTCACTCTTATTAGAGTTGGCTTAGAGCTACAAATTCGGAGCAAGGGTGTTTCCCCCTTCCACTCACTGTCCATGTTGAGTATCAGCAATTTGCTCTGTAGTCCCCACGGGGTAAAAGGTAGGGTGGTTTTGTTCCCGTTCACCTTGACACTAACATGTGACTTTTGGGGGCCTCAGCTTTATGTGGAGAGGGTTTTCTGTTAGAACCCTCACCTGGGATGGGCTCTGGGATTTGTCTCTGATCCATGCACTTCAGGCAGCCTTCAGAGCATGATTGACACATATTCAGTTAGTTTTTGGTTGGATATATGCCTCACCTTTAGAGGGGTAATCGATGCAATTAAGTTGCTATTTTTGCCTAGCTAACCCGTATTTGCTTGTGTTTTGGTTGGAGGGTGTAAAGAGAGTTTAGCACAGCATCCTGCCGAAAACACAAGATTCTGTTTTCCTCAGCCCGCAATTCTTTAGTGACAGCTCCTGTAATCATCTTCTGAGCGGTTTTCTCTCCTTAATGTTATTGTTTTTGGGTGTGCAAGTAGAGGACGCTGTCAGATATAATTATCATAGCTTTGCATCTTTAATTTGGGCCAGCATATTCATGAATTCATTCGTGCATAATTTGTTCATTAAATTGTATTGAGCCTCTGTTAAAGGCTCAATCTCCCGGGGGTCCAGGGAGAACAAGGCAGACTCAGCCCCTGCCCAGTGACTTATGTACATCATTTCATTTAATCCCCGTAACAACCTTGTGGATTGTGGACAGTCATTTTATAGGCCTGGAAAAGAAGGCACAGAAAAATTATGCAATTCACCCAAGGTCAGACAACTAGTCAGAAGTGGATCGGGGGCTTGAACCAGGTCTGTTTGGCTGCAAAGTCCGTAACCTACCACGTCCTTAACCTACCATGTCCTTGACCTTGATGCTCTTGGACATACCCAGAGAGGGCGCTGCTGGGTATGCCAGGAAGGAAGGGAGGGAGGGAGATGAGGTAGACGCCATTGCTCCTTTCCTCAGGATGAATTTGGATGATGGTCAGGCCAACTCACGATCAGAGAGAGAATTCCAAGGTGCAGGGCTGAGGCCTAGGAAGGCCCATTTTGAGGACCTCTGTAGCCATTTGTCTCACTAACACTGTTGCCGCAGGTGGAAGACAACCAGGAAGGAGGAATTAGTGGCATCTAGACAGTTTCATGGGGTAGTGGTGCTGCTATTGTCATTTCCTTCTGGAAAATACAGCCAGCATAATAGTGGTGTCAGAAGCCAAGTCTCTCCTTGAATGTAAGGCTACCTGGTTCCCTGGATGGAAAATTGGGAGACCTTGGGGGGAAGACCCTTCCCTTCTCTGGGCCTCAATTTCCTCATATCTACAGTGAGGATATTTGACTTCATGGTCTCTAAGCGACCCTGCCATTACCTCCAGTACAGTATGGTCCTGTGAGGTACCCAGAGAGGGACCCTTTTCAGTGCTGTGTCCAGGGAACAGCTGGTGGTAGAAAGTTCAGTAACAGGAGACCGATCTTTTCCTGCCCCGACCAATGTCCCCGTTTTGGGTACAGTCAGGTGAAATGGCACAATGTGTCCCAATCCTCTGTCACCTTTCCCAAGCCAACCTGAATAGCAGCTCCTCTAGGTGGCCCTCCTTGGTCTTCCTGCTGGGAGATTCCCAGAAGACTTTGCTTGAATTTCTTCCATAACACCCGTGTTTCCTTCCTCAAGCTTCTAGAGGGTCAGGTGGGTCTCTTGCACCCCAGTCCAAGCTGCCTCCACCCCAACATCCAGAGTGATTCCGGAGGCGTGCAGAAATGGCAGGAGATCCACTTTTTTATTTTAGACCACTCTATTGGAAGATTTTATAATTAGATAGCCTTTCTATATTATACAATATGAAAACATTTGATATAGCATATCAACAAAAATAGTATTTTTAAGGGTTTTCAGTGTTCATGGTAGAAATTTCATGAATGTTAGAAATATAATGATGGAAACAACCACCGGTCCTCCTCCCTAAGGCCCGCACCCCTAACCCCACTGTCTCTTGAAAGGCATGACTAAGGCCTTGGTGGATTTCATTCCAGTCTGTCTTCTACCCGAGACATTAGTGGCATCCTGCTGCATGTGTAGTTTGCTGCTCTGTGCTCATCATGCAGGGGTCTTTGGGAGACTTTCTCCATGTTCCTTGTTGTTCTTTGAGAGCATGATAGCAAATGGCTATTGGGTGTTACCAACCTACTGAAGTCCAAGGTATAAAGGGCTGAGCTGCACAGAGGACCTACCAAGAGGCTTGTGGAGGGTGGAAGCAGACCACCTCCATCCCTTTGTGGCCGCCCTTCACGGAATACCCTCTCTCTGCAGGCCCTGAGCAGCCCCTCTTCTAATCCCTCAAGAACTCTGTGAGGAAGGTTCTCCGGAGACAGGCATTCTGGAAGGCTCAGAGAGGTGCAGTGACTTGCTGAGAGTCACACAGCTGGCCGGTGGTAGCTGAAGAGGCCCATTTCCAGGGCCCCTGCAGTGACCTGTAACGCTGCTGTTGGAAACACCAGTGGTGGGCCACTGGGGCCGAGCCAGCCGCCGCAGGAGGGAGCGTTGGGAAGGCGCTCAGTTTGGTGCTTCAGCTTCCTGCCCTGGAGCCTTTGGTGGTTAGTGTGAAGTTAGCTGGCTGGGGATCACAAGCTTACAGCTTCGTGCTCAGGGTGGCGGTGAGGGCGGAAGGGAGAGGGAGGTGGGACCCCAAGCAGTGAAAACGTCTCTGATTACGCCTCTCCTGGAGTCTCCAGTGATTCATTAGCACTGAGAAGAAAATAATTAGTTGACTAATTATGAAGGCGGGAGGACCCCCACCCCTGCTCCCCCAGCTCTCCAATCACTCCCAGGGACATGGAGAACTGCTGTCCTTCCCAAGATCCTTCTCATTATTGTTCTTTTCCAGAGACTTGGGGTTTTTTGCCTGTGTGATAAAAGCTCTCATCTATGGTGGTGGGGACACCATTTATCACCCTCAAAAACCGGGCCAAGAACACTTGGTGGGGGGTTATTGTGCGTAGTAATGGCTATTACATGAATTGGCATTCCTTTCCACCCACAGGCTTAAAAACTTCCTGGTTATAATTAGAACCATTTCCAGCTGTTCTGACATGTACAGAGGGGCTGCCCAGAGCACAGCAAGTGGCCGGGGGCAGAGCCAGAAAGCCGGGTTCTAATCCCGCCTGGACACTGGGCTAATAGCTGTTCTTAACTGACAGTCTCAGGGTTGGGAGTCCTTGACCCGTGAAAGGGAGAGAGTCCCCTCTCCAGTGACCCTCCCCACCTCATGTCCTGATTCTGCCCTTGGGGCACCAAGTCCCTTTTGCCAGGGAGACGTGAGGGGTGGGGTATGTGTAGGAGGGAGCAGTTCCAGCCTGAATCCCTACCATGTTTGGATTATGATATATTTTTACATGAAAATGTTAAAGTTTTAGGTGAAGGGGTTTTAGAAATCACTTAATCTTGTGTTGTTCAGCTTTGGTGAGACTTTCCTGGACCCATTGAATCAGTCTTTTAACGCAGGCGGGTGCTTTGAAAAGGGCTTTTAGGTTTTTTTTTTTTTTAATTAGACTTTTCATTTTGAGTTATAGATTTACATGTGGTTGTAAGAAATAACACAGGGAGATCCTTTGCACCCTTCACCCAGTTTTCCCAATGGTAATATCTTGTAAAACAATAGTGCAGTATTACAACCAGAATAGTGACATTGGGACAGGCAGGACACAGAACATTTCCATGGCCATGAGGATGCCTCGTGTTGCCCTTTCCTAGCCACATGCACATTCTTCTTGCCCCCACCTCCACCTCTTTAATCCCTGTCAATGACCCCTGCCATTTCAAGAATATTATATACATAAAATCATGCAGGATTCAACCTTTCGAGATTGACTGGTTTTACTCAGCATGATTCTTTGGAGACCGATCCACGTTGTTGTGTGGCTCAAAGGTTCCTTTTTCATTGCTGTGTAGTATTCCATGGTATGGATATCGACCGAAGTTTGTTTAACTCTTTATCTATTGAAGGATATTTGGGTTGTTTCCAGTTTGGGAGCTGTTACAAAACTGTTGTAAACATTCATGTACAGCATTTTTGTGTGTGGATGTAACTTTTCATTTCTCTCTGGGTAAATACCCAGGAGTGTAATTGCTGGGTCATGTAATAATTGCATGCAGTTTAAAAAAAACTTCCAAACTGTTTTCCATAGCAGCTGTACCATTTTACATTCCCCCAAGCCATGGGTGAGTGAGCCACTTTCTCTGCATCCTCATCAGCATTTGATGTCACTATTTGTTATTTTTGCCATGCTGACAGGTGCGCAGTGATATCTTGCCGTGGTTTGCAACTTGCATTTATTTCCCTAATGGTTAATAATGTTGAAGATCTTTTCATGTGCTGGTTTGTCATCTGTATTCCTCTTTGGTGACATCCCTGGCAGCTTTGATAGGTAGTTCTGGTCACACATCAGGTCTGGTCCATCCCGCTGGGCCAGTTCTGGCTCTTTCCACCTGGTCATTTCACCTCACTGCGGCTCGGTTGTCCCTGAGGTGACATGAGGGTGATGATGCCCACCAGGAAGGATTATTCCTGTAAAGCAGTTAGCATTATGCCTGATACATAGAGTATTCTATAAATAAAATTTTGGATCTCATACCCTCATACCTGGTATATAAATGAGTGGTCTTGTGGTATTTAGAACAGGGGCATAACACAGTAGGAAGGGCAGTGGCTAGGAAGCCAGACTTAAGGTATAGCCTATACTCTGGTTGCTTGCGGGGTGACCTTGGACAAATTGTACACCCTCTTCTGGGCTTCCTCTTTTTCAGCTGTGAAGAGGTTATATGCTCCAAGGCATCTTTCTGGTAGATCAGATAAGACCCCTGCCGTCCAGCATACACATTTGTAGCAAACCTTTCTTTGTACAAGGGATGGAAAACTTCACTGCTCAAGGACATTTCGTGCATGGCTGTAAGTTCTTCCGGAGAAACTGCTGCAGAGAGGCATTCAAGGTGCTGATGAAACATGGAAGAGAAGGAGAGACCCCTCCCCACTTTGGAATCATCGCAGAGTCCATTCCTTCACGTGCCCAAGAAACAGCTGGTCTAGCCCGGTGGGTCCCACACCTGGCTGACCAGTGTGATTGTCTGGACGGGTTGTGAGAGTATCAATTCTGGGGTTCCATCTCAGTGACTCAAAGTCAGGAGGTCCAGGAGTGATAGATACCTGGGAGTTTGTCTCTAACAAATACTCCAGGGAGGTCCCCTGGAAGCTGTCTGGGAACTTCAGCTTGATTTCGTAAAAGGCATTAATCCCCTGTCATTGCAAGTGATGTCCCTCCATGGGAGATTATCATAATTATATTGACAGTAATAAGAACAGGTGATGTTTATTAAGCACTTATTATGTGCCAAGTATTGTTCTAAGCATTTGCACACATTATCTATACTCATCAACGAGTATATACGCACACATACTCCTTCCCCTAGCCTCACGGAGTAAACATTATTAACACCCCCATTTTACAGATGAGGTAAGTGAGGACTTGAGAGGTTAGGGAAGTGGCAGAGCTGCTTGTAGCTGGGCTACAAGGTACACACAAGGTTAAGGCAGGGCCATAGCTCAGGTACAAGCAGAAGGCTATGGGGGCTCAAGCAACACTTAGTGGCAAGTGTGGAATCAGGAAAGACTGCACGGAGGAGGCAGCCTTGGCTAGTTCTTATTGTCCTTGAACAGGAGGAAACCTAAACTGTGGTGACAGTCCCCTTGCCACTGTTTCCTTCCCTGTGTCTGAGACTTCTGCTTTACTGGCGTGAAATGTGTGGCAGCCTGGGCCAGATAGCACCTTCAGACCCAGGGGACCAGGACCCCTTTGGACCCGCACTCACTTCCTCCTGCGCTTTGTCCACGGGGAGTTCCCGTTCCCAGGGCTCTGGCCGGCTCCAGCTCTGTGACTGGGGTGAGATAAGTGTCACTGAGACCTCATCTGGGTTTGAGATGTGAGAAGAGGAAATGGGCTGACTTGGCTGCAGGCACGGTTTCAGGTTACACACGAGGGGTTTTCTAAGGTGGGTTTCTGAGGGAGAAGCGGGCGCCTTAGCAACTGCTTGGGCTTCGGGACCAGCCAGGCCACAGTCAAGTCGAGGTTCTGTGATCTCAGGCAAGTTACTCAGTCCCTCTGATCTTCCTTTGTCCACCCTGAGGATGGGATCATGACAGCAAGCCCTGGCTCAAGGCGTTTTTGTGCCCTCAGCTGAGGCTGTGAGTGCAAAGCGTAGGGCTTAGCACTTGGGAGCACTTAATAAACATTTTATTGTTATTTAGAGACTGTTAAGATGCCCACTTCTCATTATTTTCAGCCTCAAAACTTGAAGCAGTGGTTCATGCTATTAGAAATTAGCATTTGTTTCTTTTACCCCGTAAATATGTCTGAAGTACCCACTGCTCGGGGCTCAGCCTGAGGGTCACAGTTATAACTACGTGGGCACAATCCCTGCTTTGTGGGGAGCACAGTGACATGCCCGGCACTGGGGTGGCTGGGAACTAACTCCCAGGCACTTGGCTCTTTCGGGATCAGGAGGTAAATGGCTTCCCATGACCAAGCCCAGACTTCCAGCAAGGGTTGGAGCTGGTGAGCCAGGGTCAGAGGTGGAAGGGGAGCGAGGGGATGGTGTTCCAGGCAGAGGGAACAGCAGTTGCGAAGGCTGAGAAGGGACGGAAAGTGCAGTGAACCCTAAGGGGTGAAGGTGGGAGAGGAGAGAGATGAGGCTGGAGAAACCAGAGGACAGGGAGGTTGCATGGGGTGGCTGTCTCCTTTACGAGCCATGGGGAAGGGAGAGACAGCCTTCCCGCTGAGGTTCAAGGCCAAAGCTCTGGCTGGCTGCGTGGAGCTGGACCTTCGCCATCAGCCTACCTGTGTCCTGGCTTCCTCCATGTGTGCTCAAGTAATTCCTGGACTTCACCACTGTTTTCTCTGGATGATGTTTCTGATCCAAACATCCTTGGCACGCTTTCCCCTGCCCATCCCCCATTAGTTAACTTAAAACCATTCATTTAATTAGTGTCTGTTGGGGTGGTTTTGGTGTGGTTTTGCCTGGAAGGATTGGGCTACATTGGGTGACATCTTGGATTTTCTTCCAACTCTAAGACTCCACTGTATGGTTCCCACATTTATTTTGGCCTGAGAATGTTCCAAGGCAGAGATCAGAGACCAGGAATTTTGGAGCCTCTGTTGTCCCTGGGGCCAGCCATTGGCGGTGAGGTTGAGTCCTTTGCTTCGGTCGTCAGCCACTTCTCCATCCAGAAAGGGTCCAGACCTGAGTGTCCGGCTGACTTAGAGAGCATCAAGGGCACGGTAAATCTGCAATGTGTTGGCGTTTAATTTTCTAGTTCCCCTCCTCAGAGTCTGAGGCTCTTCTCCACCTATGCACCCCCTCCACCCATATCTTTGTCCTAATATTCTTTTGCATTTCTCAACATCAGTAAGGAGAGGTGGAAGGAATCAGTGAGGATCTCCCTCTTCTTCTGGGTCCTTTGTGCTGTCCTCTTGCTGCGACTCATCCTATTTATTCTTCTTGAAACATTCTTCAGGTGCCTTTGTCCGCAAATTTAGACTGAAGGTTGAATTCTTCAGGTATGTTGAAATAACAAGGGCCCAGAATGTAGAATCAGAGAGATGTGTTTGCCTATGGGACCCTTTGTGTATCTGTGTCTCTTGAAAAGCTATTTTCCCCCTCTGAGCCACAGTTTCCTCATTGGTGAAATGGATAATAATAAAAAATAAGGCCTAACATTCACTGTGCTCACTCTCCACCAGGCATAATGATAAGTCTTTTCAGATGGATCTCAGTCAATCCTTACAGCAAACCTGCTGGCATTACTGCTTCCATTTTACAGACACAGAAATGAATCGAGGCTTTTAGAGATTCTGCGACTTGCCCAAGGTCACAAAGTGGCAGAGCCAGACTTGAACCCAGGTCTATGTGATGCCAAAGCCCATGCGATATTCTGCACTAGGGTTATGAGTATGAGGGAGCCACAGGTGATTGGCAACTCTAGTTAAAGATCAGTGGGAGGAATTTGGAAGACTGGAAGAAACAGCTCTTGAGTCTGGAGTCCCGACACTGCAGTACTTGTATGTCCCAGCAGAGAGCAGTGTGGAGAGATATTAAGGGTATGAATGAGAAGACCTGGTCAAGGTGGGAGCGTGGGCAGATATGATTCACTTCTTCGCACAACCACATCAAAATTACAACTAAACTATAGAACAACCATCAGCCAGAACCGTCAGAAATCAAATTGAATGGAAGTCTGATGACTGTGGAATTAAGGAAACCACATTGGGACTGGTAGGGAGGATGCAGATGCGGAACAGGCTGGTCTCTCAACCTCGTGTGGAGGGTAAAAATTCAGGAGGGATCTCTCAGGAGCAAGGAGTCCCAGCCCCACACCAGGCCCACCAGCCCAGGGTCCCAGTGCCAGGAAGATAAGTCCCCACAACTTCTGGCTGCAAAAATCAACAGGGATTGAGTCACTGGAAGAAACTGCTGGAGCCCTGAGCAGTTTCTCTTAAAGACCCACCTACTCAGACTCACTCCACCTGCACACTGACCCACCTACTCAGACTCACTCCCTCTGAGCTCCCGCACTGGGGTAGCAGCTTGAAAGGCACCAGTGACATAGAGAGAGAAACTGAAGTGTCTGGCATCAAGGCAAGCAGAGGCCATCGTCTCTCTTGTGAATGCTCCCCCAACAGAGACAGCAAGCTGGTGTCATATCTGAGACTCCATCACCCTGGCTAACACTGACCCACCTTGGAGATCGCCAGAGACTCTGCCCCGTCAAACTGATGAGTCCACCCAAGTTGCTTTTCCATATGAATGGCTGGTATTGGCTCATGTTCACATCTTGAAAAAAATAATGAAAGGAAATTTCCCTAATTTGGCAAAGGAAATAGATATGCAAGTCCAGGAAGCAATGAGAGTCCCCAATAAGCTGGACCCAAAGAGAATCATACCAAGGCACATCATAATAAAAATGCCAAAGAGAATCTTAAAAGTAGCAAGAGAAAAGCAGAGATTTAGCCACAAAGGAGTTCCCATAAGACTATCAACTGATTTCTCAAAAGAAACTTTGGAAGCAAGAAGGGACTGGCAAGAAGTATTCAGAGTGATGAAAAGCAAGGACCTACAACCAAGATTATTCTATCCAGCAAAACTATCATTCAGAATGGAAGGGCAGATAAAGTGCTTCCCAGACAAGATAAAATTAAAGGAGTTCATCATCACCAAGCCATTATTACATGAAATGTTAAAGGGACTTATTTAAGAAAAAGAAGCCCCGGCTGGTGGCACAGTGGATAAGGTGCCAGCCTGAACCCAAAGGTCGCAGGGTCAATCCCCAGCCAGGGCACATAACCAGGTTGTAAGCCAGATCTCCAGCCAGACCCTTAGCTGGAGACAGGTGAAAGGCAACCATACATTGGAAAAAGAAAAAAAGAAATAAAAAAAAGAAAAAGAAGAAGATCAAAACTATGAACACTAAAATAACAACAAACTTACAACTATCAACAACTGAATCTAAAAAAAAGAAAATGAACTAAGCCAAGAGCTAGAATAGGAACAGAGTCATAGGTATGGGAATCATTTGGAGCATTATCAGTGGGAAGGGGAAGGGGGAGAAAGGGAGAAATGGTGCAGAGATCAAGAAGCATAATTGATAGGAACAAAACAGACAGAGGGAAGATAAGAATAGTACACCCTGGCTGGTAGCACAGTGGGTAAGGTACTGGCCTGTGAACCCAAAGGTTGCAGGTTCGATTCCCCAGCCAGGGCACATAACCAGGTTGCAAGCCAGGTCTCCAGCCAGGTCCTTAGCTGGAGGCAGGTGAAAGGCAACCATACATTGATGTCTCTCTCCCTCTCTGCCTCTCTTCCTAAAAATAATGAAATAAAATCTTAAAAAAAAAAAAAAAAAAAGAATAGTACAGGAAAGGGAGAAGCCAAATAACGTATATACACAACCCAGGGACATGAACTAAAGTGGGTGGGGCTGGTGGAGGGAAGGGGCTACTGGGTGGAGGGGAATAATGGGGAAAAAATTGGAACAACTGTAACAGCATAATCAATAAAACACACTTTTTAAAAAGCACGAGTGAGAGAACAGAAGAAGGAAGCAGGGAAGTCTGAACAGTTGTACCCTGTGGTTGTTTTGCTGTGAGTTGTTGGGTTTGTTAGCCTTTGGAATCATCTATAATGTCAGAGCAGGGGTATTCTTTGCAAGCTAAATGCAAAGGTTGGATTTCTTCCATTTCAGGGTTAGGCTAATGTCTGTTGGTGAAAACATTTTCTGGAAATCGGCTATTTGGGTTTGTTCTTCTTTTCAGGGTCTTGGGAAAGAGGGAGGTAAGATGATAAATAGTCACTGGGAAAGCATTGTTGTGGTAGCTCTTTGCGTCCCAGGCTGTGGAGACCTTGCTCTTGGGCCAGGCAGACAAGCGGATGTGACTTGGAGACACTATTGAGTCAACAGGACCATTGAGACCAAGTCACTTTTCTGACCACAATTCTCTTCAAGAACATGGTAACTCAGCTCTTTTTCTTTTCTTTAAAAAAAAAAAAAAAAGGTTTTATTTATTTATTTTTAGAGAGAGGGGAAGAGAGGGGAAAAGAGAGGCAGAAAAACATCAATGTGTGAGAGAAACATTGATCAGTTTCCTCTCATACACCCCCAACAGGGGACCTGGCCTGCAACCCAGGTATGTGCCCTGACTGGGAAGTAAACAGGAGACCCTCTCAGTTTGCAGGCTGATGCCCAACCCTTTGAGCCACATCTGTCAGGGCTCTTCCTCCCTTTCTTTCTTTCTTTCTTTCTTTCTTGTTTAATATTTTATTTGTTATTTTCATAGAGGTGGGAAGGAAGAGAGGCAGAGAGGGAGAGAGACATCAATGTATGGTTGCCTTTCACCTGCCTCCAGCTATGGACCTGGCTGGAGACCTGGCTTGCAACCTGGTTATGTGCCCTGACTGGGAATCGAACCAGCGACCTTTGGGTTCACAGGCCAGCACCTTATCCACTGTGCTACCAGCCAGGGCCTCAGCTCTTTCTTATAACAGGCTGATTCATGGAACCTCACCCAGGTCACTCTCTGGGATTAGCCTGGGGGGTTGGAGCTGACTCTGCAGGAGAGGAGCCTTCTGGAACCTCCTTGAATGTGCCTGTTGGGCAAGGAATAGTTGCTCAAGAGGAAAGGTTGCCTGGGCATTGATGTGCTTACTCAAGAGGGTGGATGAAGGGTGGGGGCAAGAGCTGGGCTGCTGGGCTGCATGACCTTGGTTGGGACTCAGGCTCTTAATCTCTAAAGAGGGGATGATGATGGCAGGCCCTGGTCACTGAAGTTCCGTGGCCTCCGGGGACGACTGACCTGGCAGTTGATTGGAAACCTGGCCTGGGCTTGCTTTGGAGAAGATCCATTTTTTAGTTCCATTCCCCATAGCCAATGTATTTTCTACAACCAAAGGGCTGGCTCTTGAGCCTCTCAGTACAGACCAGGGAGAGTCAGAGGCAGCAAGGAGTGGGCACCTGTCATAGGGTGGCTGGAGGGCCCATTCCGAGAACCAGAGCTGTGGGAGGTCAGGGAAGGGACAGCTGGGAACGCAAAGGTTTTTTAGGGGAGAGCTGAACTAGGTCAGGAGAGATGGGCAGACATCAGAATACCCAAAACACATTTTTTACAAAAGTATGTTTATTGATTTTAGAGGGAGAACAAGAGAGAGGGAGAGAGTGATACAAATGTGAGAGAGACATATCCATCAGTTGCCTCCCATATGCACCCTGACCGGGGATGAAATCGCAACCTAGGTATGAAAAGCACATTCCTTTAAAACACATTTTAAAAAGGTTCAAAACAAATAGTGCCTCTTGCTTATGCCCTCAGTGAAGGCCGCGAAAACAGCCTCAGTGAATGGAGGTGCCTGGGGGCAGCTGTAGTCACGCAGGAGTTAAGGAGTCAAGGACTTGGGGACTGGCACCATGAATCCTGTTCTCCAAGACTCCAAGGCAAGAAAGGGAGTCGGCCACCAGTGCTGATCCTTCTGACATTTTGCTAGCCCAGCAGTACTGGCATCCCCTTCTGAAACAGTAATGCGATTTGAGGGCGGTAGGTGGGCATCAGGTTCAAAATACCACAGGAAGATCCCTCATGGGGCCAGCTCGGCGTGGCCCCAACCCGGCTACAGCTCAGAAGCACTCTGGGAAGCTATAAATGAGATGACAGGACCCTCCTGCAGACCTGAAGGATCAGAATCTCTAGGGGTGGGACCCTGGGGTCGGCAGGCCCAGGGAGAGCTGTTCTTGGGGATTCCTCTTCCAGGCTTCCACCATATGAAGCATTCGGGTTGGACCTTCTGCATTTCCCCACCAGCCTGCCTGCTCCATTGTGACCCTCTGGCTTGGGCCAAAAGCTGTGATGCTGTAAGAAAACGGGTGGCCCCTTTCCTCACTTTTGTGTGGGGTCCTTGACACTGTATTTCAACAGCTCTGGCCCAGGGGAAAGCAGGCCCCCTGGACCCTTACTAAGCTCTCCTTTGAAGCAGGAACCATTTAGCATGTATAACCATCCTTGTCCCAATGGGGAAGGCCAGGACATAGATAAATGCAATTGTGAGGGCAATTTTTCTCAAATCAGCATCATATAAGACAATTACTTGGCAAATTATTATAATGAGCCAAGTCCCACTTCAGAGGGGTCTAGTTTAATCATAGGAAGAGCTGGGGCTCCAAGGGATTCTAATTAGATTTCTTTCCACACATCCCTCCCACCCTCCATGTGTTTTTTTCTGAAGAGAAGCCAGGGTTGCTAGATTGTGTTATGTTTGGGTCCAGAGTGAAGGAACTTGGATGCCAGGCCTGGCTGGGGAAGGCCATCCATCTGACTCCAGCTTGACAGCCCAGATCCTGCTCCCCAGCCATTATGAAAGTTCAACAGGATTTAGGGTGGCAGGGGTGGGGAGGAGTGAGGGTGGGGTTGCAGTGACAGAGGGCTCCCTGTGCCAGGGGTGAGATGGGGCAGGGGTGGGGGGTGGGGCGCGTTGGGGTAGGTGTGGCAAGTGAGATCTGGAGCCAAACTGCCTGCATTTGAATCCTAGCCCTTCCTTTTCCCAGCTATGTGACCCTGAGTATGTGGCATTACCTCTCTGCACCCGGGTCCTCATCTGTGAAATGGGGCTGATGCTCTGTAACCTGCCCCATAAGGCAGTTGGGAACATGAAGTGTGCTGAAACACATAGAGCTGCTAGGCACAGAGTACTAATATTATCGTTACTACTCTCGAAGTAAGGAAATCAAAGGGATGGTAAAAGCTTTCCAAGGTCAGCCTTCACTTTGCATGAAGCCATTGGGCTCAGAAGCCAACTGGGAGGAAATACCGGGGAGAGGGTCTGTCTCTGCTACTGTGATAAGAGACCACAGTTGAAATCCTCCCTTTGCCACTTAATTAGTGGCATGACCTTGCAAAAATTGCGTCACCTGAGCTTCAGTGTCTTCATTTGTTAAGAAAATGATCACAATAACAGACTGAAGTGAGAGAGGTGTGATCTAAGGGAAAATGTGTGTCAGAACACATGCTGCCTGGCGCAGAGTGGCGCCTTAAACCATGTTATTGCCCAAACCACCAATTCGAGAAAGCAAATATTTTCACATATGACATCTCTGGGGTTTGCATTCGTCTTAGGAATGATGGCGCCTTCCAGTTGCTGTTGTCCGGGCAAACACCGAAAGTGTCAGTGTGGGAACAAGTAGCTTGGTAGAAGATCCAAGCGGAAATCAGGAGCAAAATGGCTGTGGGAGTGTGTGTGAGGGTGGCCGGTCCTACATGTTTAGGAAAATTGGCCACCAGGGGTCAAAAGTGAGCTAGTGCTGCACAATTGGGAAGCCAGCCTGGGGTTCCAGGCCCATGGCCTCTGTATCTTTCATGGATTCCTTTAGGAAAGGCCATATCACACCCCTGGTGCTTCTGAAGGCCGGAGGACAATGTTATGGGAGCAGACATGAACTCCAAGACTCCAAGTTGAACGGAATTCGGAAGAGGTGGGCTCTGGATGGGAAGAAGTTTTAGGGACACTGTCACCATTTTCATTCTATGTTTTCATGTTAAGTATGTACGGAGTGGTGTGTGATTAAAATCTCGGTCCAAGCTGAAGAAGTCTTCTCCAAGCACATAATCAAAATTCTAAGTGATAAAAAAAGCAGTGGGTCATAGTTTCCTTGGCAGCATTTTTCATTCGTAGTGGCACATAAATTCCTGGTGCTTTATGATGGATGTTGTCTTAGGTGTGATGGATTTTGGTTCTATTCTCCATCGTCTCACACAGATGATCTCTGGGAGCAAGATCTACCTTTGTTGAGCACCTCCTGAGCCTGACACTCTGCTGGCACATTATTTCACTGAATCCTCCCGACAAACCCATAAAGGAGGGATTTTCCTCCCCATTTCGCAGGTTAAAGGACGCCCGGTGAAGGAAAATGGCTCACCCAAAGTCACGGGCCCAGAACTCGATCCCCCAGCTGAAGGCACCGAGTGTGTCCCTCCATGCTGTACCGGGGGTGAAGAGACCCAGTCCCCTCAAGAAGCTGCCTGGGGAAGACCATTTGGGGTCAGGATCACCACCAACACCACCAAGACTCTCAAGCCTTGAGTCATCATTTATCAGGTGACAAATAATGAACTGGATGCCTGGGAAGCATCCGGTTGGGAAGCAGGTGGGAAGAGGAAGCAGCACCAATATGGGGACCAAGAGATACAGGTTCTCATTCCAGCGATACCACTTGCTGGCTGAGGGCTAGTCACACAACCTCTCTGGGCCTCTGATTCCTTCTTGGTATAAAGAGGAGGATGGTGATGATGGTAATGATCTGTATTAAGAAACAATAAAGTGCTTAACATTGGGCCTCCCTGCGTGTCCAGAGCTCAGAGTGGGAGCTGCCCAGGTTGAACCTCTTGCTTTGGGGTTACTGTTTCCACTCTGGGGCTGCATCCACCTGAAGGTGTTTCTCAGGCAGCTTTCAGAGGTCGAGGGCAGCAAGGACTGAGCGCTTTTAGATAGTGCATAGCTGCTGTCTGTTCCTGTGGCCAGGGCAGGGGTCCAGTAGGGCTGGCCTGTGGCCCCAGCTGCCAGGGCCAGGTTGGAGGTTCATCATTAGGGGACTTTGGATCCCGGCACCTACACGCCTGGCAGGAGGAAGCCAGGCTCATGGTTCTCATCTGGGGACATTGCATTGAAGGATTCCACTTCAAAGTCCCCATCTTCAGATGCTTTGGCCCTCCCCCAGCCTCGACCACAGCCTCAGGGTTCTCCAGTGACTCTGCTCTCCGGGGAGGAAGAGAAGATGGATTTCTGACCTGGGACAGAGCCCAGAGTGTCTGGAACAGACCAGAGCCTGGTATACTCAAGGCTGAGGGCATGGGGCAGCAAATGAGAAACATTTTGAGGCTCTCAGCCTGATTGCTTTGAGGTTGGGGCGCAAGCACATACCTTTCCCCCCTTTAACCCTCTTCCCTATTGTTCCAGACATAAAGAAAATGAACATAATTCAGGTTACCAAAAAAGAAGAAAGGAAAAGTCCTCTATATACTTACAATTTGGGGACCATGTCTGCTAATGTTTTGGTGCATATCTTTCCTGACTTTTTTCCATCTGCAGATGTACATACAGGGTTTTAAAAATGACCTTGAAAATGGAATCATTCTCTACGTGAAGTGCTTAGAACAAACAATACCTGACACATAGTAAGTGCTTAATAATTGTTAACTATTACTATAATTGCCCTTTTATAGCCTGATTTTTTTTCTTTTACATAGAAGTTCAGCTCCATGAGAAGCAGAACCTTGTATGCTTCATTCGCCCCTGTAATCTAGTGCTTAGCACATAGTAGGTGCTGGATAAATTTTGTTTTAATAAATAGATAAATAGACATTTCTTCATCTCATTAGGTTTTTATCTGTAATATTTAATAGCAGCATAATAGTGTATCACTCAGTTTGTTTCTGAACTTGTGGCTGGTGTTTATTTAAAAAAAAAATTGCTCCCCATCTTCTAACGCTCCACCTCCATCAACATCCTAACCCAGACCTTGTTTCCACTGGCAAGAGATGGGGGATGTTGGGTTCCCTGGAGCTTGGGGCCCCGGCATCACTTCGGAGAAGCCAGAAGGCAGTCTGTGGGCTGCCAGCGCCCTCCTTGGCTCGCAGAAACCACCAATCATTGACTTAAACAGTCTAGGTAGCGCACAGACAAGTAAAACCCCAACTCCTGCATTTTTGATGAAGTTGACATTATACAAACGCTCAGGGCTTACTTGGTCAGACCCAGCAGCGAGGGGATGAATCAATAATGAGACACAGGGCAGAATAAAGCATTAGACAGGGCATTCTGCAGGGCAAGCAGCTGGCGGGGGGCGGGGGGGAGGGGGGGTCAGATCAGGTGACCCAGCAGGGCCTGTGGCCAACAGTGCCTTTCCCGGGTAGCCATGCAGGGCACGCAGATTGCCCTCCACTCCTGTGAGTGTGGTGGGGCAGTGTGACTTCCTGGGAAAGCCTCAAGGCCAGAAGCCCAGGCATGTGCATAGTATTCACTCTGTGGTCTCAGGCAGGTTATTTTTTGGCCCATCTGCTTCAGTTAGGAAAACAGACCCTTGACAAGGCTACCCAGGTCCTTTCCAGCTGTGGGGTTTGATGCATTCAGCAGCAGCTGGGGGATATGCACGATCCAGTGTGACGGATTTAAGAGCCACAAATGAGCAGGACGCGGAAATCCATCACTGGGGTCAGCCCATGTTCTCTTTCCACTCTGGAGAGACTCATCTTCTCTCTGATTTCAGGTTCTTGGTGTGGGGTCGGAAAAAGAAAAGCTTTCCTCCGGCTTCTCCCTGCAAAGGGTGTTTGAAGACAAGGCAAGTCCCCAAATCCCAGATGTCACCTTTCACCCAGGTCACATCTTTGGCTTGTGCCCTAAGATCCCCAACTTTGAGAACGGAATCTGCCCCCTTCTCAAAGAAGGGGAGACTGGGGAGGGGAGGTGGGGTGGCCAGACAGGGAGGGTGGGCTGTAGGTGCAGCCACCAGGTGAGGGTTTCCGTGTTGACTCCAACACAGCCTACCTGGGCCTGCTCAGTTGCCTTCTGGGACTGGAGCACTCACACCTGGTAACACTGGCGACGCCCGGGAGTTGTTAGAGATGCAGCAGTGTCGCAGCACCTCCCACACCCCTGCTGCAGCAGAACCCGCACTAGAGGGTGCAGAGGTGAAGCACCGCTCCAAGGGCTGGTCCATGGGGGGGGGGGGGTGTCGGGATGCTGTTGCCCAAAGGGACAGTGCAGCAAGGCGGTACAGTGTCCCATCATCTAGCTGGAGGAGTGCAGCCACCTCCCAGCGGTGGGGAGGAATATTTGGGAAACACCTTCAATTCAGGTTTGCCATGTTCAAATTCTTATTACATCATCCAATAAGGTTGTTCTTCACTCTCTTTATTCTTATTTCTGTGCATTTTTCAAAACTGGGCTTAAACTATTTTAAAGTGTTTTATTAGACCTAGATGGTAAATGATAATGGCTGCATTTCCTCATATGTGGAAAACTAAAACAAAATCTTTCTCTTAATTCTTTCTTCTCTCTCTCTCTCTTTCTCTCTCTTTCTCTTTGTCATGATAATGCCACCGAGACCATGGGGCTCTTTGAGCTGAGGTACTTTCAGGTGTGCTCTTAAGACAGGTCTCCCTGAACCCCTCCAATGACAAGACTCAACAGTGATGCTCATGCACAGAATGTGACCTAGGGTCGGGGCTCACCCACTGTAGAGCCCTGGCTACCAGCTGTTTCCAGCTGAAAATCCAGTATGTAGAGCCTGGTCTTTCAGATGATACAAAGCCAAGAGCAGAAGCCACTAGGCCTTCCTTCTCTCTCTCTCTCCTCCTTTATTTATGTCATTTATTCCTTCAGCAGAGACTTGTTTGACTATCACCACTATGCTTGACATAGAGCAGTGGTTCTCAAGGTGTGGTCCTTGGGCTCCTGGTGGGTTTTGGAGACCCTTTCAGGAGGTCTATGGAGACAAAGCTATTTTAATAATGACACTCCAACATAATTTGCCTTTTTCGCTGTCGTGACATTTGTATTCATGGTATAAAAGCAACAGGGGACAGAACTTCTGGTGTCCTAACATGAATCTAGGCAGTGGTACCCAATGGGCTGGGGTTATTGTATTTTTCATGGCATGAACTCACGGTCGGCACAAAACCAAATCAGTGTTATCCGGTCTTCACCCTTCGGCACGTCTCCTCAGTATTCCATGGGAGGAGACAAGAGACACACCCAGGATCTGCAGACAGAGGCCCGCTGGTGCCTGGGGAACAAGCCAGGCTGTGACTGCTCAGTGGTGCGCTGGACCAGCGGCTGCTTCCATGGGTTGCCGTGTTTACTCGGAAGAATGACTGAAGTGGGTGTCTGGTGGATATTTTATCGACTGCGAACACACCACTTTAAGGAGAATTTGAGCTTTCAAGTGAAAAGTGGAATTTTTGGAATGTGTGTGTCTGCCACTGTGAGCTTGGCACCTTCTTAATCCCTCAAGATGTTTCTAACGAGACCTGTGATGGTACTAACAATTGTGATTTTCGATGTCCTGTAACGAAATGTGTCCACACTTGGAAGACACGCGTAATTCAATGAACCCCTATTTTCGTAATGACCAGTGAATAGTGTATTAGTTTCCTAGGGCTGCCTTGACAGAGTGCCACAAACTGCCACTTTGGTTTAAACAACAGCAATTTAATTTCTTACAGTCTAGAGGCTAGAAGTCCAAGAAGGTGGTTGGCTGACAGTCTTTGGCATTCCTTGCCTTATAGGCACATCATCCAGTTTTCTGCCTTCACCTTCAAAGGGCAATCTCCCTGGGCATGTCTTTGCCCAAATTTCCTCTTTCTAGAAAGGGCACCAGTCATCTGGGGTTAGGGTCCACCTGACTCCACTATGACCTCATCTTAACTAAAACACCCGAATGACCGTATTTCTAAAGAAGACCACATTCTGAAGTACTGGGGGTTAGGATGTCAACATATGAGTTTGGGTGAGGGGCAGATCCAATTCAATTCACAACACAGGATGTCACAAATCATGCACGGGTAAAAGTTCCATTCAAAGTTCAAGACAGACCAATGAATTTTAAAGTAACTGAATATAAAAACTTATGAATGTGGTCTCAGATTCTACACTGTAACTAATCTTAAGAAATTGCCATTGTTGAGTTTTGGTATAATAACAAAGAAGAATATGCATAGTTATGTGAAAAGGCGATTAAAGCACTCTCTTTCCAATGACAGAGTGTGTGAGGCCAGATTTTCTTCATACGTTTCAACAAAAATAACATATTGGAGCAGATTGAATGCAGAAACAGATACGGAAATCCAGCTGTCTTCTATAAAGCCAGGCATTAAAGAAATTTATAAAATAAAGCAAAGTATTCTTCTCACTAATAGTTTTATTTTGAAAAAATATAGTTCTTTAAAACACTAATTTATGCTAACATGAAATGGACTTATTCCTATTCTTTTAAATGAATTAGTAAATACTTAAAATGTTCTCAGTTTTAATTGCCAATACAGTGAATATCTATAGCAAGATTTAGCAGTGTTCGCTTTTTGGGCTGGTAATTCTGTCATGGGGGCTCTCCTGTGCCCTGTCGGTAGCTCCCTTGGCTACTCACGCTGGAGTCCAGTATCACTCCCCTTACCCCCACAAGCTGCGACAATTACAAGTGGCTCCAGATAGAGCCAAATGGCCCCCAGTGGAGAACCTGTGGTCCATAGATCTAACCAGTATAAATGAAAGCTCTTTGAGGACCTCAATAGTTTTTAAGAGTGGACAGAGATCCCAAGATTAAAAATGTGAGCTCCACTGATGTAGGGGGTTACCCTGGTGAGCAAATCATTCCTGGCACCTGTCCTCATGGAACTTAGTGTCTAAAGGAGGAGACAAATGTGAACCAAAGAGCATTAAAAATCCACCTTGGCAATTGCTTTTGAAGATGATGCATGGATGCCATGAGGCCTCCTCTTCCTCTCTGCCAGCGCCATGTCCACCCTCTCACCCTGGCTCCTATGTACTTCAGTCCGTGTTGCTCAGCCCTAAGACCTCCCATACCCTCTGCAGACCTCCCATACCCTCTGGTCCAGGTCAAAGTCACTTCACATATACTGATATACTGGGCATGAATCATAGATCTGAAGAGGGAAGAAATCACCCTTTAACTTAATTCCCTCTCTTTTCTTCTGGTAAACTGAGACACTGAGAGGGAGAGAGAGGCATAGAAGGTCAGGGTCACATGTACTTAACAAACACCCTCCTTCCTGTGGCTGTCCTCAAGTCTGGACCACCACAGAGGTGGGGGTAGGGAAGCTATCTCTTGAACTGAATGCTGACTGAGTTCTGGCCAGGTTCCCCTTTACATGGAGTGCTGCTATCTCAGGATTTAGTCATTATTCATTCAGTTACTCAATAAATATTTATTCTAACATCTACTACGTACCCCATAAATTATGGTGAAGGAGAGGGACAAAGCCCCTGTCTTCATGGAGTTCCTATTAGCGTGTGTGTTTGAGAACATGTATGTGTGTGTGTGTTAAGGAGGCAGATAGTTGAAATAGAAATAAATAATCATGCTCACACCAGACAGGGCAAAGTGCTGTGAGGTGTACAGGTAGGATCACAAGGGCTACAGAGAGACTTGTGGGTCTGAGAAGGCCTTTCTACCAAGAGCTGGAACTTGAATGATGAGGAGGCCACCACATGAAGTACCAAACAAAAGAGTTCTCCAGGCAGAAACGCAAATGCCAAGGCCCTGAGGCAGGGAAGGGCTTGTGAAATACTCAAGGAATGGGGGGAAAAAGAGCAGTGGGGCCTGCAGTGTAACAAGGCAGCCTCAAGTGGCAGGAGCTCAGGTCAGAGAGGCTGGCAGGGGTGGATAACTTAGAAACTTGGGGTCAGAGTGTCGTTGTAACATGGGAAGCCACTGGGGAGTTTTAATGATGGTTTGATTTATATTTTGAAAATATATGAAAACTCCCCAGCACTCTGGCTGCTGGGTGGAAAATGAAATGTGAGTGTGTGGTTGGGGGGAAGGTGAGAGGCCAGGGAAACAGGCCAGTTGGGAAGTTGGTGCAAATTCCTTATGAAAACTTATGTCGAATTGGACTAGGGTAGAGGGCAGGGGTGTAGAGGGAGAGAGACGCGAGTTACACACTGGACATAAAGTCAAGAAGAGTTGTTGACGGACTGGTTGTGGGGGGTGAAGGGAAGGAAAGGATTAAAGAGGACTCCCAGATTCTGGATTTGAGCTACTGGAAGGTTGGAATTACCACTTGTTGAGATGGAGTGGTAAGGGCTGCAACAGATTTGGTGGAGAAAATCAAGAGTTCTTCATTGAACATGGTAAGTTTGAGATGCCTATTATACATCCAAGTGGACTGTTGATGTGTCTGAAACTCAGAGGAAAGATCAAGACCAGAGATGTTATTTGGGCATCATCAGCATGTGCATGGCATTGAAACCTACAGGTCCAGATGAGACCACCCAAGGAAGAGTGCCTGGGCTTGAGCCATGGGGTATTCTTTCCCTAGAGCTGCCATGACCAAGTGCCACAAACTGGGTGTCTTAAACAAAAGGAATGGCCTTATAGTTCTGGAGGCTAGAAGTCCAAGATCAAGGTGTTGGCAGGGTTGATTCCTGTTGAGGGTTGTGAGGGAGTGTTTCATGCTTCTCCCTCATCTTCTTCTGCTTTGCTGGCCATCTTTTGTATTCCTGGGCTTATAGGTTGCATCTCCCTGATCTCTGTCTTCAACCCCCCTTTTCATTCTCCCTGTGTGTGTATCTGTCTACATGTCCAAATCCTCCCTTTTTATGAGGACATCAGTCATATTGGACTAGGGCCCATCTTAATGACCTCATCTTCACTTGATCATCAGAAAACATGCATTTCCAAATAAGGTCACATACATAGGTATTAGGGGTTAGGACTTCAACACCTTTGGGAGGGGGTGAAATTTTACCCATAATACTTGGGGTCTCTGAAATTCTGACAGAAGAGGAGAAGGAGCTGCCCATGTACTAGGAGGAAATTTAGGAAGCCTTGTGTTATGGATGCCATCAGAAAGAAGTTTCTAGAAGAATTGGGAGATCAACTGCGTTGAGTGCTGCTGAGAGCTGAGAGTTTGAGTAACATGAGAAAAGCATCATTGGCCCGTCCCCAGTGATGGAAATTATATTGTTGTGTTTGCTAAAATATTTTTGGCTGCAGGCAATAGAAACTGGCTTTTTTAAGGAAAAAGAAAACCAGCATGGGTAATTTAATGGGTATTGATGGATTCAAAACAAGAGTCAGCTTGGGAAGACAAGGGACCAGAATATTTTAGCACTAAAAGTTACTCTCAGGCTACGTCAAGAATATTCATATAGCCCTGGCCGGATGGCCCAGTTGGTTGGAGTGTCATTCCATGCACCAAAAGATTGTGGGTTCCTCCCTGGTCAGGGCACATGCCTAGATTACAGATTTGATCCCCAGTTGGGTGCATATGGGAGGCAACCAATTGATGTCTCTCTCACATGTCTCACATGTCTGTCTGTCTCTCCCTCCCTTCCCCCCTTCCTTCCTCTCTTTCTAAAAATCAGTGAAAACATGTTCTTGGGTGAGGATTAAAAAAAAAAAAGAATATTCATACAGTAATACTGAGAACGTGTTATCACCAGGTGCTATTGTAGGCATTGGGGTACGGGGGAGGACTAGACAATCCAGTATCTTTGCCCCAGTGACTCTTAGCTGCTTGGTTTCCTCTAAGTTTCAGACACCCAGGACAGAAAATTGTACACTTGGGCTGGGAGTGCTTTCCTGAAAAACATCAGCTGTGGCTGGGGTAGGGATGGGGCAGAGTCATATAGCTCAGACAGGCTCTAAGAGAAACCAGAAAATAGGAGGGAACTCCAGTAGTGGTGACCCCCAAGAGGTGTGCACTGCAACTCTTCCTTCTCTGCTTCATGTGTGAGATGTGAGGTGTGAGATGCCATCTTCCAGAGGAGTTAATGGGGTAATTCACTTCTTTATAGCTCAAGAGCCCTGTTGGGGGTGCTAGACAAGCAGGAAAATAGAAGTTGCTAACTTTGTAGTGGAGAAGAAGTGAATTCACAACCTTAAAGCTTGGATGTGATGATGGATTAGAATGAGTAGAACTTCCTTGGCCAAGTATTAACTAAAGGGTCAGAAGACTCATTAAGTGTAGTAACTAAAACCTGAGAACACTCCCTCTGACTATGTTCCCCATAAAGGCCCAGAGGATACTCCCTGAGGTAATAAGAACTGCACTGATGTGGTCGCACCGGATCAGTGAGAAGCTCCATAGTGACCGTCTCTATGGAAGATGTGGCCATGGAACTAAGCTCCCTGGTATCAATAGGGATAATGCCCTGATCCCCCCACCCCCCACCAAACCCTCCCCTGTTGTGCTTATTTACCAGGCTAGCTCTGTACTTAGGCAAATGGACTTTCCAGACTTAGCCAAACTTTTTTTTTTCCTTTTAGATTTTTTTATTATTTTCAGAGAGAGGGGAAGGGAGAGAGGCAGAGAGGGTGAGAGACATCAATATATGGTTGCCTTTCACCTGCCTCCAGCCATGGACCTGGCTGGAGACCTGGCTTGTAACCTGGTTATGTGCCCTGGCTGGGAATCAAACCAGACCGTGAACCTTCGGGTTCACAGGCCAGCAGCTTATCCACTGTGCCACCAGCCAGGGCTCCAAACTTTTTGAATATTATTAGGTAAGTGGTCTAAGCTGACAATGATATCAGGGACCTGAAATGCTATTATTGATTCTTTAGTGAGAGTGGGGGTTTATGGAAGCCAGGTGATAAATGGAGCACGGGCCAAAGTACATCTCATGGTGAGTTTAATGTGATTACAGACCTCCTCTGCAGTTATTTTCCAGGTTCTTGGTATATAACTGGGAAAGACACATGTGGCAGCTGGAAGAACCCTCACATTGGTTCCCGGCCTGCGGGGTAAGAGCTATTCGGTAAAAGATGCCAAACAGAAGCTCCTGAAACTCTCCTAGTGCCACCCCTGGTCAAGACAGTAAATCAGCAGGAACCGTGTATTTTGGGAAGAATTGCAAAGAGTATTGCCACCAACAAAGCCTGACAGGGTGGTGATTTGCATCATTTCCCTGTTCAGTTCACCTGCCTGGCTTGAGCGGGTTCTGGCAAACCATAAACCGGAAAGCGGGGGCCTGAATCCCAGCTGCCGTGCTAGCTGTGATGAATGGGTGCTGACTGCAGCAGGTCCACGCCGCCTCTGGAATGTACGATACGACTATTAATCTGGTAAATGCATTTTTCTTGGTTCTCATCAGTAGAGAAGATCAAAAGCCAGGCTTTCACATGGCAGGGACAGCAGAACACAATTATTGTCTTACACCAGGGATGTATTATCTCTCCTGCTTTCTGACATGATATAGTCCACAGGGATCTGAATGGCCTTGACATTCTGCAGAACATTTCGCTGGCCCACCCCCTAAATGACATCATGCTAATGACCTTGGTGAATAGGAAGTAGACACCGGGAGACTCAAGAAAGACACATATGTGCTATAGGGTGGGAGGCGAACCCCTCAAAGATTCAAGGACCTGCGGTATTCGTGAAGTTTGCAGGGATAGTGTGGTCTGGGGAAAGTTACGACATCTTTCCTAAAGTAAAGGGCGAGTTGTTGAACCTAACATATGTTACCGCTGAGAAATAGACAGGAGCCTGGCGGGCTCCTTTGGATGTTGGAGGCACGTTTACCACACGTGCTAATACTGCTCTGACTTGTTTATGACAGGACACACTCGGCACCAGCTATGCACGCAGAGCAGGAGAGGCTCTGGCAGTGGGTGCAGGCTGAGGTACAGGGGTGCCTGCTCATCCACTAGGCACAGTGCCAAAGAGCCACCATACTCTCGGGGGCCCAACAAAAATACTTCAGTTTATTTTAAAATCAAAAGAAAGCTTAATAACATCATCATCATCTTCTTCATCATCCAGTCTGGACTATCCATCTTTATATCTTTATATCAACAAAATCATAAAGTTTAATTTTTAACATTTTTTTTTTGAAATGAAAGAAAGCAAAAATGCCTCGTGCCCATGAAAGCCATGTGCGGCCCCAGGTTCAAGCGGCTGTGCCCCTTCAACCCGCATGGCCTAACTAATTCGATGGTGTGGGACGCACCTGTGACAGGTCGGGGTGCCATGCAGAGTAGCTGGTCAGTCCCATCAGGAGCGTCAGAGCGCAGACCCCTGGAGTTCTGTGCCGAGGCCATGCCCTCTGACAGAAAGCTACTCTCCACCTGAAAAGCCGCTCCTGGCGTGATACTGAGCCCTAGCAGAGAGTGACCCTTTGACGAGGTCAGAGCTGTCTGTCTGTCATGGGCAGTGTGTTGTCAGGGACTCTAGTCAAGATGCCAGTTATAATGCTCCACGTTATATGATGGAAATCATTTATTTTGGGCTGGGCCCAAGCAGGAGGCACAAGTCAATGACATAAACAAATAACAGGGCAGAGCCCCTTGTAATTACCTTTTCAAAGAGGCACCTCTTCCTCAGCTCCCACTGTGGCCCTAAGGCAGGTTCTTTCACACCAATTGAAGGAAAGAGCTTGGCTTGGTGCTCAGGTGAGCTGAAGTGATGTAGGGCACTGGCCAAATAGGGACTGTTGCCATCCCACTCAGGGATGGCCCTAAAGGACAATAATGAAGGAAAATCCCCCTAGATGGGCAGAGCTGGGAGAAATACACCATAGAATCCAGATTGCATAGAGAGAAAAGGGATCCAAGAGATGGGAAAATGTAACCTTCTCAGTGTGGTGAATGGCTTGCCTCTGCTTTCTGGAGAAATCGGAACCAAAACATAGGGTTCACCTTCTTCCAAGCACATAATGAATCCTTAAACCAATCTTACTAGGTGGGTGATTTTGGTATTCCCATTTGACAGATAGGGAGACTGAGGTGCAGAGGGATTCAGTAACTCGCTCACAGTCTTAGCTAGTAACTGGGATCTGGGCTGAGGCAGTTCTGCTTTCGACCGATTTTCATAGCAGGGTTAAATGAATAGTGCCACTCTAGCAGTTGGGAAATCTGATTCGAATTCCAGCGATGGTACTGATATCCTGTGGACCCTGGGACAAGTCTCATCTGTGCTTTAGGTCTTAGTATCTCCTAAAATGTGGCGCTTGGACTGTTACTGACTATGCTTCTTCTTGCTCTAAGTTACTTGATTTTGCTGGGCCTTGCAGGGGTTCAGGCAGAGCTAGGTGCAGGGGTGCAGACATGAATAAGCCATAGTTCCCCAGGAATAGGTCGGCTCCTCTGTAAGCCATACCCATAAAGGCCGCATTCTTCACCTACCTGAGCAATTATGGCTTTGGAGGTTTTTAAATAATGATTTCAGCATGTGCTTTGTATAAACAAAGGCTGGGCAGGGGAGATGAGGGGAATGCGGGCCTGGCTCGTTTGTGCAGCTAAAAATAGAAACGTGAAAGTCCTATAATGATGAGGCAGAAACTTAAAACAAATTTCTTGGAAAATTCTCTCCCCATGCCACACTGCCCAGGTATTTCCCCCCTTTTGCCTCGTGCAGATGGAGCAAGGGAAATTGGGGTGAGGGGCGGGTGTCACAGCACATACTTCCTTCCTGGCACAGAGGAGGAGGGGGCACAGGGGACCAAGCTGGGAACAAAACGTCTGTTCAGGAGCCTGATTCAGGCTGACATGGGTCTTTGAGCTCCCTGAGTGGCATTTACAGCTACAGATATGGAAAAGAAAATAAATCTCCCAAGCCCGGCATCTTGCTTTAATTAATAACATAATCAAGTTTCTGGCCTCATGGAATGGAAGGATTTCAACACTCAAAGCCCCTCTGGCAGCAGGCAAGCGGTGGGCCCCTTGGCCAGGCAGCCCCCAAAGTGATGGGCTGGCCGGCCAGGCGGGGCGGGGAGAGCAGAGCAGGGAGGGTGCGCCCAAGGTCTCTGGGCAGCCGCAGGCCGGCTCCCAGGTGAGAGCCCAGGTTCAAAAGCGGAGACTCAGGGAAGTGGGAAGCAAGCTTTATTTGTCATCAGCCCTGGGTTCGTTGTGCATTTAGGACGTCCTGGGCTGCCACTTTGATATCCCATTCAATCCTTACAGAACGATCAGGCAGGCTATTCTCATTTTTCAGACCAGGAAACTGAGACCTGGAGCAATTGGGGTGATTTGCCCAGAGTCACACAGGTGGAAGGTGGTGGAGCCGGGATCAAGGGAGACAGAGAAGGGCTGAGGCCCACTGAAGGACTGAGGGTCTGTGCCCTCCATTTCTCCCCAAGGCTTGGGGTGGGAGGAGGGATGATGTCCCTTTTCATCAGGATTACCCTGAGGGAGCTGATGTGAGTGTCTAAGGAGTGGGACAGGAAGGGAGAGGGGAGAGGAAGGGGGTTGAGAAGCAATGGCCAAATTTTAAAAGTGGACTTAGAAGGAGAGGAGTGGTAGGTGCTGAGAAGAAAAAGGAATGAGTGTCAGGCACCCTGGAACCTGGGGGGGACACCCAGAGGTCCAGGCCCCACGAGCCAGGAGCAGAAAGAAGGACAGAGGCCCCTGGCTGTCGGGGAACGCCTATGATCCTCTGGGTGCTGAACCAGGCTGGGGACCAGGGCCCAGGTGCTGCTGTTCCCTCCCCCATGTGACAGGCCACTTTGGACAGCCTCCCTGGCTGACATACTTGGCTCTCTTTGCAGGGTCTGATGAGTAAATCAACACAGGAAATCATCAGACCACAATCTGGCCCCAATCTACCCTCGTTTTCCCTCTCCCTTCAAATGCACCAGGGCTCAGTCAACGTGGGTCCCTTGGTCTCCTGCGTGTGTATGGCTGTCCTCATCACCTGGAGGCTCACTCCCCCATCACTGCCGCTGAAATCCTCTCCCCTTGCTGGCTCAAAAGCTACCTTGTCCAGGAAGTTTTCCCTAAGCAGTTCAGCCCGCAGTAATTGTCTCACCTTTGGGCACCCACAACACCATCTCATTACTTGGGATACTTTTTACCTTGTAACTGCGTCACTCATTCATTCAAAACTCCGTGGGTACTTGCCTTTAAATGTTACCTTGCCCATGTCTTAGAGCTCCTCTAGTTGCTCCAAGGCAGAAGCTGTTTGTAGTTACAATAATAATTGTAATCATATTTTCCAGTTGCTAAGTGCTTACTCTGTGACCAGGCGCATAGCATTTTTATGTGAGTTGTTTTGTGTAATTTTTACAAGGCCCTGTGAGGTTGGCGTTATTATCCTCCAGATTGAATAGATGAAGGGACCAAGGTTATGCTACTTACCGAGAGTTATCAGCGAGTACCTGGGAAAGTCTGAGTTTGAACCCAGTAGTCGGACAGCAGAGTCCAAGCTCATAACTACTAGTTGAAATCACATGTGGCCCATGGCCACAGTCTGTAGCCCCAGATTCTCAAATGGTGCTTAAAAGTGTACCCGCTACAGGGCTCCGACTAGGCTTTGGGTTATTTGTTTCCAAAGTTGGTGGACTCGCTCAATGAAAAGTGGCTGGCAGAATGAATTCATGGTAAGTTCGGGGGGGTTTTCTGGTTATCTACTACTATATAACAAATTTCCCTAAAACTTTGTGGCTTCAAATAATTATTATTATTTCTCATGGCTCCGTGGCTTTGGCAGAGTTCAGCGGGGTGGCTCTGGCACAAGGTCCCTCCTGGGGTTACAGTCAGATGGCAACGGATGCTGGACCACCTAAAGGCTCACCTGGGGCTGGGCGTTCCAGATGGCAGCTGGATGGTTCTAACAGCCGGGGGCTGTTTGGGCATCTCTGTAGTTGAGCTTCCTCATAGCATGGTGGACTCAAGCTAGTTACACTTCTTCCGTGGTGTCTGACTTCATCCCGAGCAAGTATTCCAAGAGGCGAAGGCTGAAGTCTTGGAAGTCACACGTCATCATTTTGGTGCGTTGAGTACTGGGAGGCATGGTTCATTGGTTCAGCAGGAGGGCATCTTGAGAGTCTGGTTACCATGGCAGTGGCATTGAAGCATGAAGGTTCCCGGGGCTTCAGTCACTTTGATGTGGCTGTGCATCAGGAGCTACCCAGAAGCCCAGTGCCAAGTGTTAACCAGGAGGTAAACTTCTGAATGGGGAGAGCTGATACTTTCTTGATCCATAAGGTCTCAGGTTCCTCACATTCTCCCAAAGAATGGAGCTTTGCCTAAATTTGGGCCCTGGAAATTTTCCTTCATGGTTCTTCAAGAGGCAAGTCCCCAAAATTCAACGTAAGTCAAATGGACAAGTCTTGATTGACCACCTACTATGGGCCCTGCCCTGTGTAATAATAACAGCTAATACTTTTGAGTGCTTAAGTCTGACATTCTTCTCAGTGCTTATGAATGTTGGAAATGAATTTCGTAACAATCTATTCATTACCTCCATTTTATCGATAACAAAAATGAGCCACTGAGAGGCTAAGTAACTTGCCTAAGTTCTTGTGATTAGCAGCTGAATCAGGATTTCAACTCAGGTATTTCTTACTCTGAAGCCCATGCTCCTGAGCTCTATGCCATGTATGACCTGTGAGGCACAGAACATTGTCCCTGGCTCCCAGGAAACCGAATCTACTGGAGAAAATAAGACTTTGAATACTTTGTTAAATTTTGTTAAACCTTTGTTTAGGAAGCAATTCTCTTATTTTTTTAAAAAATATTTTATTTTATTTTCAGAAAGAGGGAAAGAGAGGGAGGCAGAGAGGGAGAGAGACATCAATGTATGGTTGCTTTTCACCTGCCTCCAGCCACAGACCTGACTGGAGACCTGGTTTGCAACCTAGTTATGTTGCCCTGGCTGGGAATCGAACCTGTGACCTTTGGGTTCACAGGCCGGTGCCTTATCCACTGTGCTACCATCCAGGGCTAATTCTCTTATTTTTTACTGGTCAGTGGAAAGGTATTGACCTCTCTGCAATAATGGTAGAATGTAAATTTCATTTCACAAGAATTTCCCCTAAATTATCCCTCATAACCTAGGGAAAATGTTTGCAGTGAGATGTCATCATCAAAAAACTTCATCCGGTGCTCGCTTCGGGAGCACATATACTAAAATTGGAACGATACAGAGAAGATTAGCATGGCCCCTGCGCAAGGATGACACGCAAATTCGTGAAGCGTTCCATATTTTTTATCATATGTTCTCACCCATTACGGGACAATAATGAGCAAAACTAACAATAAGCAAAACAGAACCAAGTGTATGAATACAAGGAATAGGCCTGCAGTGGTCAGGGGGAA